>BMAV01022040.1:3447-31999 GCA_019973955.1 Trichonephila inaurata madagascariensis
TTTTTTTTTACATTTAATACGGGTTTCAAAATGTTTAATATTACATTAAAAGTGGAGTTTTATTGTTTTTGTAGATTGTTTTGTTCCAATATTTATTTGAATTCCAATGAGATTGCATAATTTTATATAAGTCTTCAAACTCCATACTTTGCATATGTGTTGTTAAATTAAATTGTGAATTGTAACTATTGAGCAAAAAGTATTCAGTGTTAAGACTACACAGCACTCTATAAATTTCATAATTACCGAATTTTTTTTTTTACATTTTGTTGTGGCTCATGTCATTAAGAAGCATGCCACCAAATTTCAGATTTGTTAACAAATTAGTTTTTAAGATATTTGAAGTTTTCTGGGGTATGGCTTTGGTTTCGGTTTCTTTTTAAACCATTTGTCCACTCTTAACTTGAATTAATTAAAATTATTTTTGAGCACAATCAACTCTTTTAGTGTTAATTTTTTTTTTAATTCCAATTTTCAATACTAAAATTATTTATGCTTTATTATGTTTTGAGTTTCTTGAACTCTCATAAGGAATTAATTAAAATTGATTTCAATGCCAATTTTTACTTTAAAAAATAGTTTATATAACTTAGAATCTATGTCATTAATTTTTTCTTGTTGAGATAATGCCATGGAGAAAACATTCTCAGGTTGCTGTGAGAAACAATATATCGAAGAGAAGATGATGTGTATCTAAAAATCAGTCCTCAGCTGATTCTAAAATTAGGCTAAGAAAACAAGTATTCTGAATTCAAGTATTGCAGATAAAGCTGAATATGTCCTTGATGTGTCAAACTACATTATACTTAATATATTGCAGTCCTATATTTTAGTATTTTAAAGTCACACAACAAGATCTAAAACTTCCCAAACAACCCGATTTAAAAATGAAAAAAATTAAATTTTATGAACAAACCAGGCTATTTTTAGCTTAAGTTGGTATCATTATTATTTTGTGCATAAATATTTTGTGTTTCAAAACGTTTGTAAAAAATATTAGCTTAAGATTAAGCTGAATAAATTGTCATCGTAACAAATGCTCTCAATATTATGCAAAAATAAATTTTAAATCAAAAAAAAAATTATTGTCAGTCATATTTAATTAAAATAGTGTTTTAATGTAGAGCATACATTGAAGAATAGCAAATAAAAAAAAATTAGAGCTTTAAGGGCATTATAAGTTTTTGTTTCATGCCTTTACAAACTTTAAAATGCGTTTTTCTCAGGCTTTCAATTTTGAAGGTAAACGTGTCTTCTAATCCCTAAAGCGTTTTTTCTGTTCATCATAGAGCCTTGAAATTTTTTTGTATATACTTCTAAACGTATGTTCTATAAAATGTAGTATGGAGTTAGGTCTGAGATCTTTAGTTATTTTTTAAAGAAGGGCTTAATTCAGTATCTTAAAAATTTTCGTGTTTTTTCCATGTTTTTCTAGAAAAATAATTATTCAGAATCAACAAGGGAATAGATTTTCAATTCCATACTAACTTTAGTTTGCTATAATCTGAGAAACGTAAATCACTTAAAATTACTAAAAAAATGTTAAAAAGTGAGCATTTTATAAGAATTTTAAGAATTTTGAAAATATTCTTAATCTTTAAAAATTGTAAAAAAAATAAATAAATAAATGGCTGGTTAAACTGACTTTTTACTTTTAGAATCAAAATTATGTAATCTGGATATAAAACTTACATTATTTTTGCTGTTACTGTCTCCAAAGTTTTTTTGAAAATGGGTACTGTTTAGCTTTACACAAGAAAACAGCATTTGAAAAAAAAAATCTTTATGGTCAACAATTTCATGGTAAATGAAATTCTTTTCAAGTTCGATCAGAAATTGAGAATTTTGATCTCCGGTATTAGATTCTTTTGTGAAAAATAATGTTTTTATAAGCTATTTCAACATAAAATACTTTTTCTTAGTTTAATGATAGATTACTTCTTAAAGAATTTAATAGTGAATCTAAAACTTCTAGTTTTTAATATAAATATGTAGAATTATCTCTCAAAAAATTAGTTTTATTAGATTTATTAGTAGTCTTTTTTGTGACAAGACTTGAAATTCATGCTCAACTTTCAGAAACCTGTGCATTTATTTCGCATGCTATACTTAAAGTTAAGTAATTGTAAAATTAGAGTTTTTTCAATGAATTTTTTTTATTTCTTTGTTCAACGTAAAAGTAACACATCGTTGTTGAATCATTTTGGGAAATATATTTTAATTAGATTTTATTTAAGAAATATTGATACATTCCTAAATTAGTATCATAACTCAATAGGTTAAATACAATTTTAAAGCACTTATTTAGTAAATCATTTACATCATTCAAATATTCGAGCTTGGGAACAGAACCTATACGAAAATGAAAATGGTTTACAATGTTTTGGGTGAAGCGTATTTATATTATGAATAAGCAAATTGTTAAAACAGCTTATTTTGTGTAGCCGCATTATGAAATTTCTTTTTTAAAGAAATATTAAAAAGAAAAAAAAACTGTTTTCAGAATATGTATGAAATAAAATTCATAAAAACACATTTCACTGAAAAGTGATTTAAAAAAATAGCTAAGAGGAATTCGTATAACTTTCTGAAGATCCCCTGAAACACTTCATTTTCCCATACAACTTCAGGAACCAGAAACACAACTTGTCTCGTAAAATGAAGAAGAAGCAAATATTTGTTCTCATACTCTGAAAAAGAGTGTTTTTTTCTCACCATACATCACGAACCATAGACGGGGAGAGTATCCAGCCATAAAACTTACAATAGAGAAACCAATATCTTTTACTTTACTAGAAAAAGTAAATAAAAGAAATGATTATCAGGGCAAACTAACATTATCTTTCAACGGATGAAAACGATGATTCTTCAAATATCCTACAAAACTTCCAAGATATTTTTTAATACATAGAAAAAATATCCATTATGCCTTATGTATAAAATTAATGATGACTAAGGGAAACACAATACAAATCAGTCATTGGTCCCTTTAAGCTGTAGGTAATGAACAGAATCAATGTAGGTTTATTTTCGAATCATTATTAAAATCTAACAAAAGACTGCAGATTCTTGCTCATTATTATTGAAGATGAGCTTGTTTTTATGAAGTGGCAACAATATGACAGACTCCATTTGAAAATCAATGTCAGATATGTGACTTTGAATTGTTTTTCCTTTTTCTTTCACAAATATTGATTTAAAAATTCATGATAACGTCTCGTTGAATTAAGAGTGAAACATTTATTTTTACTTTAATGAATATTACTTTTCCATTAAATTACTGCTGTATTTCAAATGTAAAAACTGCACTTTACATTACGATTATCTAAAATCATAACATTTATTATAGTAAAAATAATAATATGACATGACATTCGTCATGGGCTTTTAACATGCAAACTTACACAATTTTTTTTTTTTTAAACTTGTTATATTTTGTTCGAAATATATTATGCCCAAAGTTAAGCAAATATTAAACATAATTTTTTTCGTAATTGATCTAGATGTATTCAAATGGAAAGTTTATTTTTTGTAATAAATATTTATTGATATACATCTATTGGTGTTAAAAGAAAGACACTGAACCCCACACATTTCTCATTATGATTTTTAAATCTTTCAAAAAGCATTTCTTAAAATATTTTTTGAGCTTGAGAAATTATGCATATAATGTTTAAATTGAATAAATAAAAATTTTATGATGTTTTAAATATACATATGTATGCCTTGATGTAATCCAGGACATAATTTACTGAGTGCAGAATATTTTTTTATGAATTTCCGAACAGTTTTTTAAATGTAATTTATAAGATGAGTTAGAATAATTATTTTGCATTTAAAATTTAACATTTTCTAAAAACATTTTGAAAAAAAAAGAGAATTACACAATAAACTGAATATTTATATTTCTGGTAGCTTTAAATAAATTTAAGGCTTGAAATCCTCTCGTGGATAATGAATATCATTTTTACTTAAGGTATCGGAACGCGTTCAGAGTATTTTTTAACAAAATAACATATTTAAGCATTATAAATGTTTTTTAGGACTCAATACCAATAAATACTACTATTTAACTATCAATAATTGAAATAAATTACCCGAATTTTACAAAAATCACAGTTATGTGAATTTTTATCAAAAGTTTTGAAAGCTTCAAAGCAGTTAGAGAAAAAAGTAATGAAAAATATATTAGTACAAGTATTACTAAAACAATTTAGGTGCATTTATCTAGAAAAAGTACTAAAATTTTAATATTTTTTTAAAATTCGAAAGTTTTAGATCTCATTGAGTAAACATTATAAGAATTGTTGCATTCTTTATGAGACCATTATTTAAATAATAAGCCATAACTCAAAAAGTATTCATACAATAAGAAATATTTTAGTACATTCTCTAGAAAATAATATAAATATCAGGTTCGCGAAAAGTTTTATAGAAATGCATTCATAACATTTTGAATTAACAGACTCACCCTGATAGATTTTGAGAAATTAAAATGCTAACTTCTGGTAGATCAAAAACCCACTCTTACTGTTTTTTTTATTAAATTGATTACAATTTGGCCTCTAGGTAGTGTAGAAACAAACCAAAACATGTTTCGTAAAGTTAACAAATAGCTCTATTCAAAATAAAAACCAAAAATATCTTTGACTGAATTTAGTCATTTTCAACGTGTTCGGATATCAAAAATGTAAATAAATACGTTGCGCCAGAGCTTCTCCAACCTTTAATATTCGCGACCCAATATTTAATCATCATTTTCGTCACCCCCCCTCCGTACAATAACAATGCATTGAATTCGATGATACTGTACTTTGGCACTAAAGCTGCAATACGACTCTAACCTCTTATGTGCCACCGACGTGTTTAAACGTCTCGCTCATCCAAAGCATTAATTTTCTGGACGTATATATACGTCTTTCCGAAGTATGGTTTTTTCTGTTCACTGCTATCCATAAAATTATTCCGAAGGCTTTGGAATGAAATAAAAGGACCTTGACAGTGTTTGCGAAGAAATTACTTATTTCAGAGGATTTTTGCTTATTTATTCCCCATTTCTCCTTTTCCTCTACCCAAAAAACATCAGAATCGCGTAACTTTTAATCTGCAATTAAGGAATTAATTATAACCGTACAAATTATCAAGGTAAGTTTTAATACAGGCCCATGAGGTCACTAGTAATTACCAAGCTTGCTCTTAACTTAGTACTGTTAAATTAATAATAAAATACATTATATACAGTACTGATACATTTATAAGTGTATTATATTTGTGTAAATGTATATTTTATATTTTATCATATCAGAAAATATTTTGTTTGTTTACTTTCAGTTAATTAATAATTTTTTAAAAGAATCTTTTGCTTTCAACTTTTCAATATGCTCGCGCCCCCCTCGTAGTGTTAACACGCCCCCCAAGGGGGCTGTTCCCCACAGTTTGAGGAACGCTGCCTTAATCAACAGCATTTCTTTGCATTATGAAATTTTAAACTGCTATTTGTAAAATCATTCTTTTTTAGCCCGGGAGAAGTCACGCACTCGGTACTAAAGTTAATGGATACAAGGGGTAACGAAGTCACACACAACTCGGTCCTTTTGTCTACTTATTTTTAGTATACGCGATAAAAATCGCAATACCAGTGAACAATTTGATTAAAAGAAAGTATACTTACCTATTTTTTAGGACTTTTCAACCTTTCTTTGATAATTTGAGAAAAATTCCAATCAAATTGAACTAAAATGTTTCAAGTGTGCGTTATTTCAATAAACAACACAGATTACAGTCACTTTTGGATAACATTACGGGAACGATATTTGTATGCAGGTTGTCTTTGTGTAGAAATTGGATTGCCAGTTTAGGTGTTACTATTGTCTTTTGACTATTGTTCAAAATTAAGAAACTCGTTACCGATAGCCATCATGTGGCTTCGAATAGAAATATTAACCCGGAGATAGCGTGCACTCGATACTAACACTAATGGTCACGCGGGGTGACTGAGTCACCCCAATCCTTTTTTTATAATTATTTTTATTGTACACGATATAAATCGCAATTCCAGTGAATAATTTAACTAAGAGATAGTATACTTACCTATTTTGAAGGACTTAACCATTTTTCTTTTATAAGATGAGAAAAACTCCAATCAAAATGAACTAAAATGTTTCAAATGTGCATTATTTTAATAAAGGACAGAAATCACAGACACATTTCACTAACATTACAGGAATTTTATTTACAAAAAAAACCCGTCTTATTTTGTTCAAGTTATTTTCGTTTTATTATCCTTTGACGATTGATAAATAGCATGTTGCAATTTTTTCTTATTTGTGTATTTTTGACAGGTTGCAGTGTGTCTTGCGGTTCACCTGTGGCTTCATATCTTTCTTCATGGAGTTTTTAGGTAGCATTTGAAAATTTTCGTTACAACTCACACGTTTCATGTTCATCGCTTTATCTCAAGTTTACTTTCGCTATCTTGATTGATATCCATTATTTGATCTTCTCGTGTTTGACCAGTTTCAACTTCATCTAATGGAGATGACAGATGTTCATTTCTATTTTTATTATATTCTGTTCATTTACATTCATAAACCACAATGTACAACACATCAATATAAACCTGTAAGTTGTTCATAGGGAAAAAAAAAATGTAGCCTGTTCAAAGAAAATATTTTGGAACAAAAGTGGTATCGCGGGAAACTCAGTCACCCCAAGTACCTTAAGATTATAAAAAAAATTGCTTCTCCCAAAAAATGGAATATGTGACAAATACATTTTATTTCCTATGAAGACTGACATATAGGAGGATAATAACAAGGTTTTTTGTAACAAATGAACAATTTTTTAAGAATTAAAGATTTCGCGAATCTGGGGAGTTTCTTTGTGTCCTGTGTGACATGTCCCGGGTAAAAAAGTATAATTTACCCATACACTAAATTGTTTATTTTTATTTAATGAAATATTGTTTCAAATGTTGCCTAGAAGTTCCTCGCAATACAAATTTATCGAATAATATAGATTTATATATTTAAATTTATTACTTTTAAGATTTAAAAAAAAATATTTTTGTCTTAAAAAATTAATGTCGTTTGCCAAAACATCTTAGAAACAAAAGCAAACTTTTTTTTAAAATATTTCAGTTAAAAATCATAAAGAAATATATGCATAATACGTTCTAAAATTATATACAATTGTAAGGACTTAAAACCATTTCCAGCTTCTCCAAAGAAATTTATCTTCAGTAATTTTTTGGCACAATGAATCATAAGATTTAACGCCAAAGTTTCGCCAAGAAAATTACTCTTGCGTAAAGTAAGGGAAAAAATTCTTCTAACCAACCAGAAAAGGTTTCTAACTTAGGACAATAAAGAAAGATTCAAGAAAAACAATTTCTCGACTTACTTCGGAATCATCTAACAATGTTATCGTACAGTGTTCTGATCGATGGAAGAAAAAAATCTACACAAAAGCTATAGATGGACTCTGGCATGTTTTGATTTCATGTGTACTTTGAGGCAGTATTATTTATTCAATAAGCAAAATAAAAAAAAGTATGATAAGTCCTGTAGTTTCATGTACTTGTTATTGTGAATTGTAATTCACAACGTTGGCTTAGATAATTATCAAATAAAATATGTGGAATTTCTAACGCGTGCGCGCGTTCAATAATTTAACAGTCTCTCTCTATCTCTCTCTCTATATATAGTCAATTAATCAAGATAGAAATCTATTTTTTCCCTAAGAGTTAGCGTGATTACCGACTTACGGTGGTTAAGGGAGTTATACTTGCTTTCAGGATCCCAACTTTCCCCCTCTGTAGAAATTTAATACATAATAGTGCATTAAAAATTTGTAGAAACTGAAGAACGATTGAAAAAAACTTAAACCAAATATTCGCACACTCAACCAAGCATTAATGAGTTAAACAATTAAACTAGAAATAAGGACTGTTATATAAAGTGAATTAGATGCCAAAAGATGCACTTAAGAAAAAAAACATAATTTGAAGAAGTTACCAAACATTTTCATATACATTGATGAATAAGATAGAAGCACAGTCAGCTATATGTTACATTGTACGATTATTAGCAATAAAACTCTTATTCTATAATAATGAGTTTATGTAACCTTTTTTTTTATATATATGCTTCTTGTACTTTATATTAGTACGCGCTTTTAAATATGAAATTAATATTCAAATTATAAGATGATCAAAATTATGTTATTAATTTTTGAAATAATAGTTTTCAAAGAAACCTGGTTTTGTTTTATGAAGTTTCTTTACATGATAGCTGTGAATAATTTGAAGGTTTGCCCATTTTTAATTAAAATATTAAATAAAAAATTAATTTTAACTATAGAATTATTTGTTACAGATTTAAATTATTCATACAAATATTTTTAAAAAAAACCGGAATAAGTGATAAAACAACAAATATTTGTTTTATTTCTCTTTTATATTAATGATGAACTTGCCGACTTATTTTTTTTTTATCACAATTATATTTACAACATGGCAGACAACAATTGAAAATTTTGCAAGGATATAGTTATAGTATATAGTCATAGAACAGATCAATTTACACATAAAATACTTAATGGTATTCAGAAATCATACGGCATGGACGCCGTCAAATTCTGGCAAATTATTGTTGAAAATATTTTAGAAATAGTTATTTTAAATTTAAAAATGCTTGTTTTATGTGAATGTAGATATTATTCATTATCGAAATCACGTAATGTAAAGAAATTTAATTAATTCATAGAAAATATTGAGTACAGAATTAATTTCCATCAGAAAGGAAAACAAAAACAATTAATTTCAGTAGTTTTGCCTGATAAATCTAAATTTTAGTGCTATTAAAATTGAATTAGTTGTACCTAAATTTCAGCAAATAATAGCATAGCATTCTTCTTATGTCTTTTTTTTATAACTTCTATCATTTACTTGTACTCTTAGCTGAACTGGTTTGAGCTAAAGGAGTTTCTAAACTTACTTTCGTAGAAACAGTGAAACATTTAAACTTATTTTAGTCATTTTAAGCAAAAACAACTTGAGAAGTTACATTTATAAAAATATTTAAAAACATTTTACCATATTTGAATCATTTTATGCTAAAGCAATTTCAAAAGCGACTTTTTACAAAGGTTTTGAAAAACAATTTAGCTTATTTTAATCGTTTTAAACTAAAGCACTTTACTTTAATAGAAATATTGAAGAACCTTTCATCTTATTTTAATCATTTTAAGCTAAAATACTTCAAAGGTTACATTGACGATACTGTTGAAAATATTTTATACTATTTCATCAGTTTTTTAATTTATATTACTTCAATCATTTTAAAGTAAAACAGCGACATAACTTCTTTTTACAGAAATATTTTGAAAAGTAATTTATCTTATTTTAATCATTTTAAATTTAAAAAAAAATAATTCGGAAGCTACTTTTACAGAGTTATTATGAAAACAATTTTAACTTATTTTAGTCATAACTAAAACAACTTTTGATGCAACTTTTATAGAAATATTGAAAAATATTTTATTTTAACTTTTGATACTAAAACAACTTCAGAAGTTAGTTTTACAGAGATATTGGTAAACACATATTTATCTTACTTTAATCATTTTAAATTTTTTTTAAAAAAATTGAAGTTACTTTACATAGATATTGTGGAAACAGTTCAGTTTTGTTTATCATTTTAAACTGAGCCAAGTTAAGAGGTTACTTATAGAAAAATTGAAACACATTTTGTTTTGTTTTAATGATTTAACCTAAAAACACTTCAAATGTTCCTTTATAGAAATATTGAAAAATATCTATTTTAATCAACTTAAACTAAAACAGCTTCATAAGTTACTTTTACAAAAATATTTAAAAAATAATTTATATTAGTTATTCATTTTAAAGTGAAACAACTTCAGAAGCTCCATTTATAGAAATATTGAAGTTACTATTTTCTTATTTTAATTATTTTAAACTAAAACAATTTCAAAAGCTATTTTTATAGAAAAATTGAAACACATTTTGTTTTATTTTAATCAATTTTACCTAAAACACTTTAAAGTTACTTTTAAAGAAATATTTAAAAATATTTAATATTATTTAAATCGTATTGTTACATAGATCCGGATTCGATGATTTTATGCAAAACAATCGCAAAGGAAATAAACAGTTATTTAAGAGCGATGTGAATTTGTTATCAAAAATCCAATCCTTTCAATACAGGATTCAGCAACAATATTCACAGGGTAAATATCCGAAGGTCTACACACCTTCAACAGCAATCAACCACAATAATCAGTGTTTAAAAATACACGTAAGTAAATATTATTCACAAACACAGCCGAGTTAATTGCTAGTCAAAACAATCCTCACTACTCGCTGGTTTAATCAAGACATCGCCGTACCGGCGAGCATCTTTATTCACAGGCGCGACAGAAACTTCCAGAAATATAACCGCTCGTGTCATTGAACGTGACAGTAGTGGAAAGATCTACTACTTTCTAGAATATTCTAGAAGGCTCCTAACTCACCAACATGGTCACCAATGATGCCAAAATGGTCGCCAAAGTTGCCAAATTAGCTGCCAACTTGGTCACAAAAAATGATACCAACTTGGCTCTACCGCCAAGCTTTCGCCAAGTTCTCACTGAACCGCCATTATAACGTAAGGCTCGGTATTGCTTGTGAGTAGCACAATTTTAACATGAAATAAATATAACACATAGAGTAATATAAATGCATTAAACACTCAAATATAAATTATTCACACTGTTTACACAAAATTCGTAACAATATTAAGCTAAACCAGTTTCAGATATTTCTTTTATAGAAACATTAACCTTTTTACTGTTATTCCCGAGCTTACCTCGGGCACGGCCCTAGAGCTTCCAAAATGTCACACCCAAATATCATACGGGGCAATTTTTTTTTCGAGTGCATCTTATTGTTATACCCGAATACATATCGGGAAAATTTTATTTCAGCTTTTGATCTCTTAGTCTTTTTTATAATTGTGACAATTTATGTTCCCAAATAACTTGACAGTTAAGAGGTTAAAACATCAATTTCTATATGCATCAATAAAACTTATGCTTTTCAAATGCATGAGTGATATATTGTTACAATATGCCATTGATTGTGAAAGTACAATAAAAGACATATATCACACAATTTTTTCCATAAAATACTACAACAGTTATTTCAGTCCAAGTGTTAAAAAATCAATTTCCCGTTCGTCTCTCTTTCATTTTTAGCCACTCTCCTCATAGGTATATGGTGAAGTAATGTATGTACTTCAGCAATCCATGATCTAGATCTGCCAGATATACCTTACCTGTGATTTATCAGACGGGGATGTCAATTTATCAAGACTTGGAGACTGCCCATTTGTGCGTGTCTCATGGCTTGTTTCTTTCTAGAATGAAAAGTGACTTGAATTCTTTTTTTAAGACTGTTATTCTGCTGACTAGACCTTGAGTCTGGAGATGAGATATGGAGATATTTTAAAATTCCGACTGCTATATATGAAATAGTTATGCAAGGCCTTACTTTTAATATTTTCGTTTTGAGTTATGCGGATAAAAAGGGAGTAAATTAAGAGGTTTTTATTCGCAGATTTTAAACCATTTTAATACCATTATTTATGTAAATGTAAATTTATTTGCCAACATAACACATTTCGTTATTTTAGATCAATGTTTATTGTTTTAAGTTCCTAATATGTTGATTCGAAGCTAGTTGTTAGATTAGGTAATAAATGAACTGCATTAATAAAAATCATTTTTTCTCAATGGCTATGATAAATCGAACGTGACGTTTAAATAAGGTAAAGATCGTCTACAAATTCTCTGTCAGAATTTTTGTCTAAACTCAAATATTTTTTTTATTTTTTTAGATTTCAAAGAGGAAAGAACATCGTTGCATTATTTAAATAGTTCAAGCGTTAGTTAAATAATTCATTTTCCAAACAAATAATTTAATTTGGATTCAAACATACTATGTCTATAGACATATTTTTATACCAAACACTTTGTCATGAACTACGTTTCAATGCATAATAGAAAATTAAAAATTTAACTTTGACTTCCTAAAGGATTAAGGTATCCGACTACGTTCGGAACCGTGATTTTGCAAAAGCGCATAAATGGATAATTTTCATGATATTAAGTGTCATTTAGATTAGAATGCATGTATACAATGGTTTTAAGGACATTTTGACAAAAAAAAAAAAACTGTTTAAATACAAGATTTTGGCAAAAAATTAACTTAGATTAATCATTTTTCAAAATGTTCTCTTTTAGTGAAAAATGCTTCTATTATAATAATATCTTACCTGTATATAGCTCAGACCTCTTTACAGAGGCTCAACTATAATGTTTGAAAAATTCACATTATTTTCAGAGTTACAACCCACTGAAATAATTATCGGCATTTTTTGCTTAAAATGGCTCCCCTCCGTTGTCGAAAAATATGGATAAACCCACTTCTAAGCTATATATTTCAAAAATTCTAGTTGAGCCTCTGTAGAGAGGTCTCAGCTATAGACAGGCAACATATTATTATAATTGAAGCATTTTTTACAAAAGGGGACCATTTTGAAAAAAAGATTATTCTGTTAATTTTTTGCCAAAATCTTGTATTTAAACAGTTTTTTTTTTTTTTTGTCAAAATGTCCTTAAAACCGTTGTATACATGCATTCTAATCTAAATGACACTTAATATCATGAAAATTATCCATTTATGCGCTTTTGCAAAATCACGGTTCCGAACATAGTCAGATACCTTAATGCTGACGTAAAAATGCAGTATAAATAAAATATTGCAATATCTGAAGAAGTAGTTAAATTATAACTTTTGCATTAAAATGTAGAAACCCATTTTTTTTAATGATATAATATCTTCTCACATTACAAAAATCATTAGTGCTTTCTGTGGTAAATTAAAAAAAAAAATTGCAATTACTTCATATATCAATATCATGCACAAAATAAGGTCAAACTGATAATTAGATTTATCACTTTCATATACTGCCGTATTTTATAAAATATATTGCATGCAGCGGTGACTTATTTCAACTTGTACAGATGACCGCCCCCGCAATTGCCCCGACTTCCATCGCGTGACGTTTGTTATTACCTGTACTTAATGTACCTAATTATAAAAAATGTTATTATAAAATTTTTAATCTGTACTCTAAATTTGTTTAACACATAAATATCACTACTAATTTATATTAATTTTCATAATAATGAAAGCGGGTTACATATATTTTACTTTAAATTAAACCCTTTGCTTACCTCTTAACTTTGTGTATGCATCCTTAAATTAATTTTAATACTTCACAAACTTTTTAGTAGCCACAAGGACTCCTAAGAGTCCACTTTGGAAACTTACCCATTAAATGTTTTTAGTTTTTCTGTTTTCTTTATGTTTTGGCAAAATTTGAATCTAGAAGAAATCCATAAAGACCCTAATAACTTTCATAATTATTTCTGAGTATCACACATTTTCATGCAATGTTTCTTAAATAATTTTGTAGCTTTTCTTCCTATTGCAATTATTGTTCTTGTTAGATCGGATAGTTATCAGTGTTTCTAATAAAAGTATAGTCATAAACTTTTATTAATAAAAAAGTAGTGATAAAAATAGTTATTTCAAGCTCTTTGTGATCAGACTCAAATTTAATTTATTCGTTCAATTTCTTTAGTTGCGTCTTAAGGGAATGAAATTACAAATATGAATCCATTGTTAATAAAAATATTTTGTTGATTAAGTTTTGAATTTGATGTCGAGATATTAAAATATATTTTAGAATTTAGATTACTAAGCATTAATTTCTTATGTATTGTTCAATTGAATTATTTAATTTATTTCTTCTACATTTCTTAGAAATTATTAATTAAAATTAGTAAGTGGAAAAGAAAGATAACTTTAGAGAATGCCATTTTTGACTTATGTCTTATTGGATTTTAAATAAAAAGATATTCTTTGTTGATATTTTTTAAAGAATTTTTTTTTACTTTAGAGAATATTATCTTTTTGATGAGATTTTGAATCTGGATATAGGATACTTCAATAGTAGAGCTTTGTTGCGAAATAAATACATGTAAACAAATTCATATTTTCAAGTTAAGTTACATTCATCCCAATTTCCTTTCAATATAAAAGTAGAGCCAGTGTGAGTAAAATATATTCCCATTCAAGCACTAGATTAAAACTTATTTTGCGAATCAGTTTTTAAAACCAATTATCAGATTTTATGTTACTTTAAGTTATGAATTCTTATTTTGCTCAAATGTAATGGATATGTTAATTGAGCATTTAATTATAAGAAATTCTATTAAAAGCTCAAAGAAATTGTTGTAGATATATTTGATCTGAAGATGGTAAATTGCATTAAGTTTTTGAAATATTTTAATAACGCCTGTAAAGTTATAAAAGCATTTTCTCGTTTATATAGATTTCTTGATTTTGACAAGTAATTTTTTATCAAAGAATAATACGGTCGATAGCTTACCATAAAATAATTTTATAAAAAATTTCTTTGATTTAAACACCTTTAGACTTTTTTGTTAGTTGAATTAAAGTATATAGGGTATGCTTATATTTTTAACTCTAAATTGAGAAGGAAATTAGTTGAAACTTCTAGTGCAAAATTATCCTACATTTAAATTTGAAATGAAATGTGGTATGAGACAAAATACATTTATCTAAGAACAAACTTAAATGTATATCTTTTTTATAATGCGTTAAATATGTACTCTAAAATGCAAAATATTTTTTAAAAAATTTCTAAATCATAATATTCTTTAATTCAAAAGTTGTTAGAGTTACATGTACTTTTTTAATTCAATGAAGAAATATATACAGAACTTTAATCTTTAATATTTATTCAGAAAAGTAATTAACAACTAATATATCTTAAAAAACTGTTTGTACAGAATGTTTATGGATGCAATTTTCTAAAATACAATTTGTAGTTACATAACGTTATTTTCATTTATATCTCTCATTCTTTAAGCCAATTATAAAATAATTTATAAATAACTACTCTTAAACTATTCTATTTACTATTAACTATTTAACAATGCTAACTTCTCTATTCTTAAGCAATTATTCTTTAAGGTAAAAAAAATATATATACGCTACAATGTTAGCATTAAGTACCGTAATGAATGCTGTATTATAAAAATATTTTTCAAATATGTCACATTTTTTTAAAATTTAATTTCAGAATTAGTTTTTATTTCAGTCAACTAGGATCTAGTACTGAACGGATAATTAAAATCTCTAACCATTAAAAAAAATTCCCTTAAACAAGTTAATAAGAAAGTCATGTTTACATTTATATGGTACACAATGAAGTTTAATGGTGTACATCGGTAAACTTAACATTTGCAACTCTTGTAATAAATTCTACGCTTTTAGTCCAGTTGAAAACGGTTCATTTTATACCAGTAAAATACTAATCAATCTTCTAAGTTATTCCATTATTATAGTAATAAAATTTGGAACAAATATTTAAATAAATATAAAATAGACGAAAAATCAATACCTAGAAAATATGTGAAATGGGCAAACTCAGGTAAATTTCAATAAATAATAATCGAATGTAAATAATTAAATACCAAGTAATTGCAATTAATTAATGTCCTTTGCGTGCATAAAAAACACATATGAGTGTATAAAATAAAAGAAGAGTTAACAGCAATTAAGATACTTGCAACAGATATTATCAATTAAATTTATGATACGGTACAATTAATAGAAATCCATTTGATTTAGACATCCTCGTAAATTAACCATAAATATTCTACGTTGATGGCATGAAAAACAATGTTTATGTCATATCTTAATGTTTCTCACCATAAAATTAGTAATTAAGGTTTCTAATAACATTATTCTAGAAATAAATCTAGGTATTTGCATAGACTCCCCCAATCTATTATTATTCTACCTTTACGTACTCTAAATTCACATGCACGAGATTAATTTCATTACTATAGCTACATTATCAATCTACTTTTAACTGTGCTGCACTGAAGATAGGGAAATATTTTCTTTTTTTCCCCCTAAACGTCCAAAATCGGGACATTTAATAATAATTATGACGTATAATATAACATTAATTCAATAATGCAGTAGCCGCAAAATATAATTAAGTGAATACTTGGGACTTAAGCTAGTCGTGGTTTCCGTAGCAATTAAATACGCTTACCTTTCTCTGTACAAAGATCTTTTTTTGTTTTGATTTTGATTCCATGTAATTATAATGCAATGCCACACACGCTCGGAGGTATAACAAGCTGCAAAGCCGAGAATGTTATTATTTTTCCTCACATTTTTCCTTTCTATCACGCTATGTCTATGATAACCCACGCTACATTGGATCAGGATAATTGCCCGAAGCTCTGAAAAAAATGGGCTTTTTCAAACAAAACATTGGTCTTCCGTTCTCTACGAAATATTCATAAGAAAAATTAGCCATTTTTGTTACCTGAGGAGAAAGTTGTGTTAATGAACCATCCTTTTTAATTAAAACTCTGCAGCTTAAGTGATGTAAAAAATATATGATTAAAGTTTAATTGTAGTAATTAGGATTAAATAATAAAAACATTTCCGTATGTTTAGTTTTTTTCTAAGTTACATTTTGGGTAAGCAGTTGTTAAATGGATAGATTAGGAAGCTAAATTTTAAATTTATATTGTTCTTGTCTAGTGGTTTTTCATTTTAACTATAAGGTGGATTTGGCTTAAATAATTAATTTTTTCCACATTCTACATAACATTTCTTTTTGTAAGATATTAATCGATAACAATTATGAGGAGAACCATTTTGGATATTTGTATTGTATTAAAATTACCTCTTAATTTCTAAATATAAATATTAAAATTTTAAAAAAAATGAAATTGTTATGACATTTTATTCTTATAACACGGCTTTTAGAAAAGGAAATCTTAAACTAATATTAGCGGAGTAAAAATAAATTTAATAAGTTAAATATTAACTCCTTATATTTTGAAGATAACGTACATTGTCTTAAAATGTTCAAATTATTTTATACCGCATTAAACTATGATTTTTTAATTTAAGATTAAAAAATCTAAAAAGTTTGACTTTAAGAATTTAATTCATTTAACATATATATATATAAATTAAAGCTTAGATTTGAATTTCCTTATAGTCTTTTTATTTGTAGCACACACTGAAAATACATATAATGATGTAAGATAATTTCTTTTAAATTAAATTTCTAAGGAATATTATTACTACATTTTTTTTAAAGTTTTGATTTAATGATAATGTGAAAAAGAAAGTATGAGTGAAATTTCTTTCAGAAAAATTATCTTATCATACTCGTAAGTATATAGACATTATTCTTAAGAAAATATCTATAAATTACATAATTGTGTTATTTCAAGACTCTTCGAAATCTTAAGTATAAGAAATATGTTCAATTTTTCTCCTCACCACCTGTCTTTTTCCCAAAGTCTTATACGAAAAATGGATTTTTAACTGTAATTACTCCTAAGAGGTTGTCTTCACCGAATACACGAGAGCTCAAACTAAATGAGGAATGTATTTTAAGGCAGAAAAAATACCTAAAATTTCATGGAAATTTGCAACAATGTAATTTATTTATCTGTTTATAACACAGCATTTTTAAACTTTCAAAAAATATTCCGTAAATACTAATATTTTCCTTTCAATCCGCTAAGGTATAGATCCTTTAGTATTACAACATAGAGGAGAAATAAGATACACATTTTATACTAGAAAAATGAGATGAGACGAATAAAAATGAAGTCTATATCAAAATGTGCTTCTATACATAAGGATAGCGAAGCTAGGGTATACGATATTAATATTGCAGCACTTTTATAACTCAAACGATATTAAAAGTTATGAGTCTATTATTTAACACTGAGGGTAAATCATTTAAATTCATTTTTCCACAATTCATATAGAGTGTTAAGAAACTCAGGCCCAAAATTTTAACGCTATTGAATCAGAATATTGGGTGAGTGAGTGAATGTTATATTAAGATATGTGACTACCCACAAAATTCACCGTTTTGGTGAAAAGTTTCGAAATATCTTTTATGTTTTTATTTTATAGCCCATACATTTAAGATTCCAAAAACACTCTATTTTTGTTTCTGCGATTTCGAGAAACAAAGTAATAGCATAATTAGTAAACCGGAAATGGAGTTTACAAAACCGGAAGTAGATCCCTACACAAAATATGTTTAAGTTATTGAATTGAAATTTTCAAAACATGTTTTATTTAGTTCTATCTGTGTTCTGAATCAAAATCTAATCTCTGTGTATATATTTATGTACTTAATTGCTTTTTTATGAAAAAAAAAGTCATCAATTTTTTTAAAAAATCATGTTTTTGCATAAAATTTGGCATATTTATAAAACTTTCAAAAGTATTACAAATCTTTTAATTTCTAACACATATAAAAATGTTATACACGTACTATATAAATATTATTTGAATACATTTATTAGAATTTTGTGTAACTGCAATTTTTCATCAAAATTTCACTAAAAACGACAATTGTTATAGTCTATAAAACTCTCCAGAAAACATCAAAAGATTAAAAAAGAAGTCAAAATTAGTTGAGCATGAATCTAAAAAGATCTTGACCTATAAATATGGTGAGTTTAAAAAATGTACAATTATTAGAATATTTTTTATATTGTATTAAAATCTTTAAATGCATTTTCTGAGAAACTATGTTTTTCAATTTCTTGCTTCTCGGTAAAGATCACTAGAAAATTTCTTTTTATGATATTGAATTAAAAGTTTACGAAAATGTTTTAATTAGTTTTATCTCCTGTCTCTAGACAGGAGATAATTTAATCTCTGTGTATATATTTATGTATTTTACTACACTTATTGTGAGAAAATAACATTAGTTTTTTGTAAAAAACTGAGTTCTTGCATAAAAAATGACATATTTCAAAAACTTTCGAAAGTACTACAAATCTGATAGCTCTAAACACACATAATGATGTTATTTATATACTGTATAGATATTATTCAAATATATTAATTAGAATTTTTAATACAAGCCTTACCGTAGCTGCAATTTTTCACTAAAATTTCACTCAAAATTCCCAATATATCCAAAACTATTTATAATTTTGAGGAAATTGTACTTGAATTGGTAGTTTTAAGCCCTATTTCAAATAAAAAAAGTGTTAATTTAGTTGAAAATTTATAAATTAAAAAAAAAGTGCTCCGAAGGTCGTCACATACCTTTACGTCGCACTATAAACCTTGTTATTTTGAACCATGATAAAGTGACAAGGATGACACATGAGCTGGCGCTCCCTTTTCGTAACTTCCACATCACGCACAAGGGAGGATGTTTGAGCCTCGACACATTTAACGTGCAGCTACCCCCTCTACATGGCGTTCCTTCTGAAGAACAAGGTTCGGACTCATGACATGCCCGGCCACGAATCTGTGAACTTGACCTCTAGGGTTCCAAGGCCACGTCAGAATATCAGATTATAATTCTAGGCAATGCACAATACTCAGATAGATTGTTTGATTGAATATTAACGTCGCACTTTTCAGCTACACGAGGGCGTTTGGCGACGGACCACGCAATTTTGAACCATGATCAAGTGACGGCACCATACTCAGATCAGACGTAATAGGAACTACACTAATATCTTGTTTTTGTTTCTAATGCCTCCTGTCTGACATAATCAGATCGAGGAGGCCCACGAAATTCATCGTGGAAAGGGGCTAGAAGTACGCCTGTCATTGGTCTTGAGCACCATACAGGTGACAGTGCGAATTAGTTCGGCTAAATTCCCGAAGGGACGATAGATGGTGACACCGCCGATTTCCAACTCCAGAATTTAGGCATGGAACTGGAGGGGAGGGAAATATTCTCCAATACCCTGCACTCGTGTGATTCATCCCACAAGACTTTCGAACCCACTGATTTCACGATCATGTACTACGTGTGTACTCGGAGGGTATTTGGTGGCAGGGGCATCGAACCCAGGCCTTCTGGTCTGGAGTCCGATGCTCTAACCACTCGGCTACCCACGGCCGACACTAATTTCTTAGTTTAAGTGAGAGAGTGCTTATTAACGTAGTTGATTAAGCCATCACGAGAACTATTGGTGACGGGCCTCGGGATTTTGAGCCTCGAGCAAGTCAGGAAGACGACTTTGGAGCTGGAATCTCTTTTTCCCAACTACTCATACCATTCTAGCTGGTGGACTTTAAACCTCGGCAGATTTAACCTGCACCAACCCCTCTACGCAGCGAGTCATTAGAGGCTCAAGATCATGGCACGCTGGCCACAACTCCATGACCATGAGCACAAGGCCAGAAAAGCTGTTTCAAATTAAGGTAATTTTTGCTTTTAGTCGATTGTAGTTAGAAGTATTGGTTAGAAATAAATGTAACAGAGATAAATTACAATGTGTAAACCAAATATTACAATTATATGGTAAATTATGTTATCTCATAGTTGTGTACTATTGTGTGAACACGAGAACACATCTAGGAAAATATACCGTTAATGTGGGTCATTATTTAAGTCCGCCCTACTCTTCCAACTGCCCTGTCATCAAGGTTTGGGTAAATAAATCTAATTATTATTGATCTCTTTAGAGCATTCCAACTATGCTCTATACGATTAAGCCCAAGAAATCTGACTGACAAGTGAATCTCGTAAATATTCTCACTTTGCAGTAATTCGTGAGTTAGATGAGCCACAAATGAAAGAGAATTGACATTAGTAGCAGTGGAATCAGTTCAAGTACAATCCTGAAATCACAGAATTTCCAAGTTCCATCATTATAAATCACTGTACTATACATATTCTACGTGCGAGAAATGCATGCTTTTGTGCCAAACAATAAAGATGTTTGACCAAACTATCAAATCTTGCCTGCAATACCATTTTTCTATTTACTTGATTGATTGTTTGTCAACGTTTTAATTCGAATCAACACGACGGCTATCGGCAAGGAGTTTCTTAATTTTCAACGATAGTCAAGAAACGATGACAACACCTAAGCTGAAAATACATTTTTTGAGTCTAGATAAATTTAACAGGCATCAGCCTCATTTCATGGTGGATCTTATATGGCTATGTCCTTCTAATACGTATAGTGAAGCCCTATTCCTTCTATATAAAGGTGTATCGAGAGTCAGCGGTTGCTGTAAATCTGGGATTATCTCAGATTTACAGCAATTTTACAGCAGATTTACAATCTATAATAATCTCACACTGATCCAAGCTTCAATTCCGATGTCATATGCCATGTTAAACAGGTCATTTAGTGCTTTTAATGTGTCAAGAGAGCTTATGTGAAAAGAGCATGCTAAATTTGAACACTAGTTTAGAACTACGCATATTAAAAAAGATTATTTCAACCCACGTAGTTTTGTGCATGCACTTATTTAACGATTATTACATATGTCGAACAGTGTGTCCGTGTCTGTTTAACAAGCATCTTAGAGAAGTTTAAGGAGTGTTGGAAAGGTAAAGTCTTTTTTTTTTTTTTTGACAATTTCACATAATTACATTTTCAAATTGTATAGATTTTAACCTTTCTAAAATACATTACTTTAATCTTTAGGTAAATTAGAAGCCCTTAAATCCTTTTTTCAATAATCGTTGAAACTAGGCCACGCCCATTTGAATGGCTAAAAATGTAAACAAAGTACTTCATCTTTGCTTAAAAGTTGAACGTCTGATATAAACCAAAACATGTATATTTTATTGTAAATTAAGACTTCTATTATTTTTTTTAATTTCTTAGCCGATTAGAAGTCTCACTGTATACATTAAAATCAATTTATCTCAAAATGTAAATTTTGATGTTCGATGTACCTTTTCTGAGAAACTACTGTTCTCAGGTATGTAAAGTTTTTGTGATATATTTATAATGATGGATAATATATACCGAAATTAGCTTTTTGTAAAAAAACTCAAAAATTCATTTTTTACAAATTTTTTTATGTGAGAAATAAATCAAATTTCGCATAAATATATCATAAATTATTAAAAAATTCAAAATTAGCTTAAAGCTCATTTTAGTATATAATGAGGTTTACTTTAATTGTATGAAAAATTTCAGGCATGTATATAGGACAGATTTTTAGATAAGGTACATTGAAAATAGCCAATTTAACATTGTCAGAGCGAGATTTCCAACTACCCTTAAGGCATTTATTTCTGTATTTCTCCACGTATTTTAAATTAAGAAAATTATGTTTATCTGATTATTACGTTAAGAGTTGATAAGTTAGATAAAAAGAAAATTATTTGAATAGATAACTGCTTGAAAAGAATTTTGTTAAATGCTTGTACCATCCTTGAAACAAAAGGATGAAAAGTGTACTACATTACGATAAATAAAGCTTACAAAACAGGAAAGAAGGCTGATAATAAAAATGGTCACAAAATGATATCAAAAGAGTTGCAGTTATTGCTGTAATCAACAGCCTTAAAATAGCTGATGCATAAATATATTTTTTAACACTTTTATAAGGCAGTGTATAATATTTTGTTAATTAATTACCAGTATTAATTTTTATTAAGAATGAGAAAACAAATATTCAATAACAATACTGAAAAATAAATCTCTAAAATGTTGGAAAGTTATCATAACCTGCATTGTTAATGAAACTGGTCTCATGAAAATATTTAAAAAGCAATCGCCATGAAAAATTATTAGGCAATGTATTGTTTTCAATGCAATCATTCATCTCTAGATTCTGTCTAAAATCAAAGGAATTCAGTCACTTCAAACAAATTGAACGAGCAATAAAACATTAGAATAGGGTTTGTTGACGATACTAAAAACACTCGTTGAGTTTAGAAACTCGTAGCGAAACACAAAGTAAGGGAGGAGTTTAATATTTCATGAAAGATATTAACCATCGCAGCACGACGATTTGTAATATTTATGAACTTAATTTCACCCGGTCCAATTATTGTAGGACAACTTCTGGAAACAAAATGGACTGAAAATATTGACTGGTCAAAACAATTTTTTGAGCTGCGGTCTCTTGGATACTGAAACCAATTATAAGCCTTAGCACTTGTTTATTATAATTTGATCATTAATATCTCTAAAAATACAGAGCACCATAAGTTCCCTTTGGAAATTTGATACCAGCCATAGTCCTTTAAGTATTGATGGTTTTTCCTGATTGGTAATATGTACCTTGTAAATATCTAGCATCTCTTTTTTATGGAAATAAGGCTGTGGTATAACCAAGTTTCTATTGAGTGGTACGATAGCGTGCAGTTGCTGTGTGAAATATTCTAAACCACTGTGAAAAAGATTTTTTGATCGATTATACTTTGTTATTCACCATTCATTAGAATTGAATAGGATTTGTAATTTATTAATGCTTTCAAACTATTGGTAATGTTATTGTTTCTTTTTCTTTCTTTTTTTCTGTGTTTGAATCACACATGGAATAAGGAGATATATTTTTCATTCACTGAATGAATATTTAGACCTAATTCATAAAGAATGAGAAATGGAAAGCGACAACTTTTGAATAGGCAGAATTTGAAAGCTATAATGGTGGCAACTCACTGTGAGAGAGAAAGTATTTAAATATTTATACTCCCATGAACAAAAGGGAGCTTAACTTAAAAGCATGTATGATATATAAGGAAACAAATACTTCGGGATTTTCACAAATGGTTGCTACTTTTAATATTGCATATTTAGGAAGCTGGTGTTTCAAAACAAATAATTTTACAGCATTATACAAAAAGCGATATCGTGCCAAGGTATTGCTTGGTTTTTCTTCATACGTATACTCTCTGTTTTTAAAAAAACCTAATGATGTATCTTTTCAATTTTAATTTCTTTCGTAAGAAATGTTTCACATGCTAATTTTATTCATGTATGCAATTTTTGCGGGAAATATCATCGCTGAATTTGAGTTATAAATTTTGTCTTCTTTATTTTCATATTTCGTAGATCTCTAACTAAATTTAATATGTACGTAGAGTTTCAATATTTTTGAGAAGAATTTCGGATGAATGAATAGCATTTTTTTTTTATTAGATGATAGACGTACGTAGAATGAATCAAAAATATTCATATACTTTTGTACTTTCTTTGATCCGTTCTTCATTTTGCATATGAACAAACTGTATATTTTTAAAATTTTGAAAGATAACACATATTGAATTGAAATAAAAATCATTAGCATGCATGAAAGCTGCTTCAGTTTTTTGACAATGATATTGCAGTTTTTTTAATTAGCATATTTCTAGATTTAGATAAAAGTCATTCGTAACGGACATTGTAATTCAGATCCTCAGAGTAAAAAAGTTGTTCCCATTAGTTTGTCTCGAAGATATTTGGAAGAAATAGAGTTCGAACTCAACACTTTCTTTAGGATTGTATCAGAATAAAAAAATGTTTATACTTTGATATTTTGATGTAAGAAATTTTTTTTTTTCATTATAAACAAATGTTAAAATGAGAATGGATTTACAAAAAAATTGTCTTATACACTGGGGAACATTTGTTAAATATGCACTTAAGCTATACCTAACAGTTCCAAAGCTGCATATAAAACAGTACCTTGGATGCATGTGCACATTAGAATGAACCGAAGGTTTCCTTTCTTTTCCTTCAAAATTTACTCATGCGGAAAATATATTCACTAGTATGTATATGAAAATAAAATAAAATAAAATAAAAACTTAATATGTATGTTAAGTACTTTCACAAGGAGAGTGAGGTTAAGGTAGTTGTGTTTTTTATTTTAAAAAAAATTAAAGTATTTTTTAATAAAGAAAAACAGGCATTTTAGAACTTTTTAAAGTGTATTGCTACAATAGGACACCTACTAAATAGTTACGTGAAGAAAACACTTCAAATACAATTAACATCTTTAATATTATTTTTTAAAAACCCTGTGGAAATATACAGTGCATAATAAAGCAGCAGACAGAAAACAGCTTGGACCAGACTGACTAGACGATGCAAGGATGGAGCTAGGATTATATATTAAACGTAGCAATACATATTATATTATTCACTACTCAGTGCTCAATTATCGAATTCTTATCACTTTTGTGGTTTTTTATATTCAAGAAAAATCATTTTCTTTTGAGTCTAAAATCATCTAACCAAATTTAAAACTTTTCTTTCATTTGTTTCGAAAGTTTAGCTCTTGTTTCTGCAATATAAAACTTTGAAATTATTAATTTTTTTAAAATGACATTTTTTTTTCTTATCTCCATACCATAAAATATCTCTACCATATTGCTTAGTTTCGATTAATAATAAATTTTTCACTCCATATAGCAGTGTATCACCCTAGTGAACATATTAACGAGAAGAGTTATAGAACGTTATATAATATTTTAAGGTATATCAAACAGAAAAAACATATTTGCTTTACTAAGCAACACACACGTATTTTTAGAATAAGTAAACAAACTAAGTAACCAAGCAAACAAATGTATATTAAAATTAAATAGTTTCATTTGAGTCCATACATATTTGCTGAAAAGTATTGAGCTATATCCTCATTTGCAATTTTTCATTTTCTTTCACAAACAGTAAAAATATCCTTACATATTTTTATCTCAATTACTGGTAACGCACACACAAAAATTCCACCTCATTAATGAATAAAAAGTAAATATTTTAATAAAATACAAACTTAGTTTTAATGATTTTTTGTCTCGTTGTATGAATATTTAAATGCCTGTGATATGCCTTGTTCACTATAAATAATCCAGTATTTGTTCATTAAAATAAGCCCTTCCACGCAGAAAAATGACCATTGTTATCTTATCGGTTTCTTCATTTTTTCAACAAAATTGTGCAATAAATAGAATGGTATGTGAAATGAGACATCAAAAATATAGGCAATTGGCTTAGTTAATATGTTGAATCATTTAGTTACAATTCTTCCCACTTTTATTTCCTACATTTCGATTTTCTTTGCTACGTATACGTGAATCACCGATTTCTAGTTCTTCAATGCGTATTACAGCATTTTTTGTCCATTTGTTTTTCTGTTTAACTAAACATTTTAGTTTTAATAAAATTTCTGAATGATTTATTTTTTGTTACTGGAAAACTATTTATTTCTTTGACTCTTCCAATATCACGTTCTTGAAACAGAAGATAAAATACTCTTTATAAATGGGGAATTATTTTCCTTTTGAATGCATGGATGCATTTTTTAGAATTAAAATCTTTCTTACGGTTATCTTCATCCAGTGCACGAAGCCCCAGGAATTATGGCACATATTGTGAATTAGAAAATTTGCGTCATTATAGCACAATATCCTCTTGTTGCATTTACTCCTTAACCCTAGAATGCTACCCATTCGTCTAGCAGACTACGGCTATAAACAAATAAACTTGTACCCCCCCCCCATTAAAAAAAATAGGAAATGTAACGGGCAAATCAGTATCTTCATATGATCTTGGCTACTACAGATAATGGTATTTATTTTTCAGAAAAATATTTTCGCATATAGTATTTTTAGAACAAAGTTAGTCTGATAGATGAATAGGTAGCAGTAGCGCTTGCAATTGAGAATCTGTCTTATTTTTTTCCTGCGTTTTCGAGGTGATGTCAAAACGTTTCCACGAAGAAAAACTTTTGGGGTAAACCTGAGGCTATCTGAGAATTATTAAAAAAGTTAATTGATTTTATTTCTGAGGATGAATCAGAAAAATAAAAGTTTTATTGAAGTTCAAAATCGCGAATTTACCGATAGTATGATAAATATCAGTTTAGTGATTGCAAATGTTATATATGTACATAATATGGCTCGCAAATCTGAAAAGCATTATTTGGAAGAATGCGATAAAGCTAAGTGAAGATCTTCTTGCGCCATGGCTGAAGAAACGTATAATTGTATCAACTTTGCCCCTACAAACAGGGACAATTATCTGTGAATTTTTGAAATTGGAGCAGAACATAGAACTCCCTGAACAATTGGAAACTAAAAACAGGGAAATCTGTGCCTTTTGCCCATGTAAGTTGCGTAGAATGACACGAAACATTTTTTTTTATCATGTTCTATAGCAATGTGCGGAGAGCATCATGCTAAAATACATAGGGATTGTTTCGAAAAAAAAAATTTTTAGTTTCTTGCTTATGTGAAGATTGGATGTCATGAAATGATCTGTATGTAGTATAATTATTTTTGTTATTAACTTTTAAAATGAGTTTTAAGCTTGCTAAAACCCATGTCGTCTGGGACACGAATGGTTACCATTCCCGTAAGTTTGTCAAAGGGTAGCATTCTAGGGTTAAATTTACAAAAATATATAAAATAACACAAAGTTTTTTTTAAATATTTAGTGGCACTCTAGTTAGAATATATACATATAAAATTCCTTTAACAATAATATTACTTTAAAAAAATTATTCAAATGCAATTTTTAACATAAAATGAAGAAAATTGTCATATTTACAAGGTATTCTGCTTTTATGATAAATGCTTCTATAATAAAAATACTTTGCGATGTATTGCTAAGATCTCTGTGTAGAGTCTGAAGTAAGAGTTTTTAAATATGTAATTTAGAAGTGGATTTCTTTATACTTTAATGCATCAGAGTAGATAAATGTTAACAAAAAAACACCGGATATTATATTTCAATTCGTAGTAATTCTAAGAATAATGTGAAGTTTTCGAAAACCCTAGTTCTGGATTTTACGTAAAAAGTACTAGTTACATATAGGCAAAATATTATTACAGAAGCATTTTCCATAAAATGAGTGTAATCTGCAAATATGCAATTTTTTCTTCGCCTTTTGCCGGAAAAAATGCATTAGAATAACGTGTGTGTTTCTTCTTAAATAATTTTCTTAAGAGAACTTTATGTGCTTATTTTAATTCAAGTGACACTAAATATCGAAAAAATTTCTTTTATAAACTTTTGCAAAATCATGATCTCAAACGCAGTCACAATCGTCTTAGCTTACATTGAAAAAGTTCACTCAAAGAATATAAAAATTAATTAGATTTTGCTAAATTACTTATATTAATATTATTATTTTTCATTTTTTGATTTTTTTAAATATGAATTATTGAAATTTACGTATTGTAATATTATTTTTTACAAAAGTACAGATCTATTACAATATCACTGGTTAATATTTCTAGACAATGCTTTCTTAAGTTTGATTATTGAATTAAATCTTTCTCTCTTTTTCTCTCTCTATATATACAAGTAGGCTTGAATTATTTCCATATAGTCAATTCTGAAGATACTCATGGCATAAGCGTATCAATATGATTCTAGACTACATTTGTTCTCCTATTGGCCGATATTTCTAGGTAATCCAGCGACTTAATCAGATCAGTGAAATAGGTCGCTCGTCGCTCCAGTTCTAATCAAATGTTCATCGAACTCAATCTGTGCTTCTTTTGAAGATCAAGCCTTTTCTTGTTCGGAACAAAGTAGCTGATATTTTTTTCCTCTTTATTTCGTGTGTGTCGTCTTCACTGCCGATTGGATGAAAACAATCGAGCCTGTCATTGATACGAAAAGA
>BMAV01022040.1:32099-73452 GCA_019973955.1 Trichonephila inaurata madagascariensis
CCCCCCCCCCCCCATTCGGAATTATAAGGTTTCAGAAAAGTATGACTACACTTTCAAAATTTAATTAAAAATAATCAAAAGTTTTCTCTTTTGGCTTTTCCTATAAGAAATTATTAGCGTTTTTGTTTAATTATATGCAAACTAGATGGCGCAACGTCCCTGTATTGCAACTATGTCTGTTTTAAAATGGTTTGACCGCAAGAACAAGTCCAAGTTGTAGCATGGAATATCGAATTTAAATCTACAATACATATTCAACATGAATGTAGAACCATGCCATTGGAGTCTGGAATTGAGTAAAAGTTCGCCGGGGGATGGAGGGCAAGAGGAAGTCTGGTTTTATATGGCAACCCTGATCTCTAGACGTAACACCTTTGAACTTCTTCTATTGAACAATATTGTTTACCAATCTGCACTTAGTGACACTGATAAAATTAAAAGTTGAACTATAGGTATCTTACAGATTGTTGATCTTAAATGCTTCACAGAACGTGGCTAAAAATCTAGTACATACTCGAAGTGTTGCGAGCAATCAATAGTGTGTACATTAAAATCGTGCAATAAAGCATAGTAAGAAATAATGTTTTTTTATGGAACAAAAAAAAGTTATAGTGAATATATTTAATTGTTTTACTTTCTAATTAATATTTGAAAGTGCAGTCATATCTTTCAGACACTTGGTATTTTATGATGTACCTTATTTTTATGGCATCAAAGTTGAATAATTTTAAACAATGCATCGTTATACTGTGGTCTTTTAAACATCTTCTGTGTGAATTATCTGAAAACTTTCAGTTCAATATTAAAGAAAGTGTGATAAAGATAAAATTAGAAAATAGTAATAATATAATAAAATTGTGTTTTAATTATCCTCAGGAATAACGATACAAATATACATCGTTTTTTTTTTTATTTATTTTATATACCGAGCTTAACATGTAAATTCACTTGATGATGGATACTTACATCATACTTTTTTTTAATTATTTCGTGTTATATATTAATACTAGGACATTTTAAACATTTTTTTAATCAAGACCATAAATTATGTCACCCTGGTTTATTTCATAAAAAAAAGAGAGAAAAAAAGAAAAAAAAACAAAACATTATGCAAAGCAGGGTTAAACAGAAAAGGAAACTATTTTTTATAAGATGCATCATCTTAAAGTGCATTATTATTTTCTTTTCAAAATATGTGATTATAAGAATTATTTCACACCCACTCGCAGAACAACAAAAACACTGATGGGATAATACATGGATTTTAACATGACTAAAAAGAGTCTAAGTGGGTGTGTCATTGTGATCAATGTTTCAAAATTTCCTTCGAGTAATTTTAACATTTCATTTTAGGTACCTCGATATATTACAACTGGTGCTCATGCTCCAAAAAATCGCGAAATCAGATATGGAATATATTTACATACTTGGCTGTAAGTGTAACCATTAGCTTATTCATTTAACTTATTTATTATTCACTTATATTCTAGGTGATCTTAACATACTTTAACATATGATCAGCTTATTTAAGTATTAAAAAGGTTTAGAGAGAGAAATCACAAATTCTCCATGAAAAATTGTATGTTTGCGTTCGTTGTATTAAAAATTTAGTTTCCAAAAGCTTAAGATAAAAAGCTCAAAAAATAAGAATTGTAACGTTTATAGTAGAATACAAGCACCCACAGCAATGGGCTCAATTCATGTGATGTCATAGTCACATGATAGTGAAAGCCACGTGATTTTAGCCAATCAATTCAAAAACTCATGTGACGTCATAGTTACACGATAAAAACTATCTTGTGTTTCCAGCTAATCAGTTCACGCGTTCCGGTGTTGCCAAGTTTTGCTCTTTGCAGAAACTTTCTCTTAAAAATTACATATGTATACAAAATGCATTTATTTAAAAAAATAAGCATAAAATACGATTTTTTTTTAATTTTAAAAAATCTTTTTGAAGAAATTTTCTTTTCTAACATTTAAACATCTTTATCCAAATACAGAATTTGAAATTTTATCTGAGTTTTACAAATAGAATAGCAAGTACATTTAGCTTAATGTTTGTTTTGAATTCAATGCAGAACACGTGTTTGCTTTTATCATGTGACCTCATGAATTGAGCCCATTAAAACAGTCCGAAGTCCAATGCTACTAAAATAAAGTGGTTGTCGAGATTTTTCTTTAAAAAAAACGAAAGTTTTATACATTAAAGTTTTATTTTAAATGGCAAATGGGAATTAAAATATAAATGTTCATCTGAAAAAAATAACACTTGGTTGATAATTATAAATTTATTTTTTCATGTTTATATATATATATATAATCTAATAATTTCTTGTGTATGAATATTTTCCATAGATCACATATTCCCAATAAGAAAAAGAAATATGCGTATTATAAGTGATTGTAAAAATGTAACTGTATAGTTCCTTGCAATTGGATACGGCATATCAAAAATATATCTTAAAATACGCATATTATTGCTTCTTTATAGAAATGACTTTTTTTATTTCAAAAAGAAAATTTTATTAATAAAACTGTGCCTTGGATTAGTTCCATTGTTTTATTTATTATTGTGTAATCATTTGGTTACACATTATTAAATACAGTTATTTTTAACTCAATTGCACTCATACATAATATATATATATATATATATTAATATATGTGTGTCTATGTGGTGCATGAAGGGGATCAAAGGAAAATCGCTGGTAAACAAATCCTCTGAAATAAGGAAATCATTCTCAAACACTAAGAAGCTCATTTCATTGCATTCTAAATCCTTCGGAATAATTTTACTGATAGCATAGCAAAAAAAGTTCATATTTCGGAAAAACGAATATATACGCCAAGAGCAGTTAACGCACCAGCTGACTGAACTTCATATGTACTCCAATGGAAGTTAAGAGTTTAAATTATAATCAGCATAACAATGGTAATTTTTAAATTTGAAGAAAACATCATAAAGAAAATGAAACGATTAATAAATATACTGATTATATGAAATTAAATAATTTAAACATCCTTTGCATATTTCTGCCATTAATGGACCATTCGTAGAAATTGCATTTGTTTTCATCTAAAAATATGTTTAAAGCTCTCAAAACTGGATGCAGTTTTTTCTATCAGTGTTTATCCCCAAAGTGATATTTCCAAAAGAGAAACAGTTGAAAAGCTTAACCAATTCCAACGTTCCATTAGTTATCGAATTCTTAACAATTTTTATTCACAGAATTTTTTTTTTCTCTAAAAAAAATATAATGCCCCACTTCAACTCCTTCAAGTAATCCAGTGCATCACAAAACAGAAGTACTGTGAATTTTTCTTTACACATTTTTCATCTCAAAAGGCGAAGAAAAAAAAGGTAGCAATAGAGGAAAAAAGGGGAAAAAAGCAGTAATATTTCCAACAGACCGTTCCTTTCTCACAGGGAAGAGAATTGCAGGCCTTAAAAATTTTCCTTGTGGAGATTAAATTCCATCAACTGCCTTTAAAATAAAAGCCTCTCACTTGGGATGGAGGAATCTCTTCCATTCTTGTTCTAAACTTCGCTCTCGGGAACTAGCTGGATCTGGATTTAGAATTAAGTTCAAAAAGGTGATTTTTTTTTAAAAGAATAAGAAAAAACGAAAGAGAGGGAAAAAAGAAATTAAAAAGAACCGTGAAGGTGTGAGATTGTCTATTTCTTAAATACAGAAGAGTGTGTGAAAAGAGTTCCATTGCTATAAAAACTCTGATAAATTCAACTGACAGGAATGCAGTTTTTTTCCCTTCTTGTTTTCGGAACGTTTTATATGGTTCATTGTTTATTTTGTATTCAAGTCTTTTCCTGCAGTTCGTTATAAGTGCAATATATAAAATATTATAGTTTTCTAAGATATATAGAATCCCATACGAATTTTATAAATTTATATAGTAAATCGGTTCTTATTTCTGAAGAAATGCAGGTTTATTCAGAACTGGATTTATATTGACAGTGAAAAGTTAAGTTACCTTAGAGATTTATGTATCTTCAATGGCATTCTGTAATGGAAGTATAGGTATAGAATGTCTGAAATATTTCAAGGAAAATAAGTAGCAAAAAAAACTTACCATGTTTTAAAGGTAGTGTCAAATAGAATTTTCGTTGCATTTGAAGGAATGGGAACTCACTATTTTAATAAAAAATAAGACTACTAGCAGGCGAGAAAGTCTGCAGAAATATTAGTATTTTCTACGATTAAAGGCTTTTTAAATAAATATAAGAAATGTCTGAAATATATATTTTTAATATAGTAAATGTAAAAGGATTGCCATAAGATTTTATTACGAATGTTTCAACGATGTGTATAATATATAATACAAATACAAGTAGGAAAAATGTATTACTACATTGCATGCATTTGTTTTTCGATTCATAAATTAGTAAAATAGTCTATATTATTTTGTATTCAAGCGGAAAAGAAAAGAACTGATAATATTATCCTTAAATTAAAAATTGGATGATTATCTGAAAATATTACTACTTTTTTTACATAAAGCAATTTACGAGTTCTTTTAATTACATATATAAACAAACGAAAAACAAAAAAGTTATGTAATTAAAGTTTCTGAATATAATAATGGTTTTAATATATTTAATTCAAGAATTATTTCTAAATATGTCAAGCTTTCTTAGGCTTAGGTTAACAGAAACGCTGATTTCTTAAAATCTTTATTCTGTTCCAACAAAATATTTTGTTAAAATTGTACTGCCATTAACCCTATTTAAAGTGCTTTGTTCGTCTAGTTCATATTTGAGATTTTTTTTAGCAATTCAACGTATTTAATTTTAAGTAAATTTAATTTTTTTCATCTTAACATATTTACTTTTTAAATGATGATACAAGGGCTTTAAGAATGTTTTTCAATGTACATTCGAAATGACAGGACTGGCTCAGACTTTCAAGTAAATTAAAAACAATTTCTAGATATACATCATCATGGACTACCCTTCTAAACAGACAAGTAAACGCCAGCAAAATATAAAAGTGCAAAAATCCTCTTAAAAAAAACCCAGCAGAATATGAGTTAAAAAAAAAAAACAAAAAAAACCCAGCAATTTGCATTCAAAGGATGTGAAAAAAACCCTCTGTTTTTTTATTTTTTCTTATTTTGAACCAGATTCTTTGAAAGGGATATGATGAAATGCATATCACAAAAAAAGTAATATATACAAAAAGAAAAAATAATTATATTATAAAAGAAACAAGTAATATATACAAAAAAAAGTCAATTCCTACTTAGATCAACAAAGAAAATTTTTATTTTAATATTTTTTATTAAATAGTTACAATTAATATAAATATGTATATACATAGGACATAATCACAACATTAAGTAGTAATTAATTATCATTTAAGTATCGTATTGTCATCGAAAACAATCGTGTGTATAAATTTCAGTTCAACTGAAGACTTTAACACGTGAAAAAAAAAAAAACCTTTTCGAGTTTTGACACGAGTCGCCGAAAGGATCTCTAAGTCGCCAAAAATGATGCCAACGTGGTTGTATTTGTAATTTTTTAAATAATTAGTTTTAATCAATTAATTTTATTAATTGTTATTATATTATTGTATTATCATCCAAAATAATTCTGTATATAAAATTTCAGCTCCATTGAGCGCTTTACAATGTATTTTATCAACGATTGAAAATCCCACCCAGATAAACAAATAAATATATAAATAAATAAATATATAGAGATTGTGAGCTAATAGTAGGAATTGAAAAAACGATTATCAAAATACGAAGCGTACAAATTTTGGTCTAGGCTTCTTACGTCATCTACCAGTTTCGCCAAATCAAATGACATCAAAAAAGAAAATTTCATTGCCAAATGCTGTCAAAATTATTATTGTGTTCAAATATGAGCGGGAAAGGTCTGCATTATTGGCGTATATTGCGGCATTTGGCGTCGTATTTTGGTTTGACGAAGTGCGTTGATGGTTTTATATTAAGGTATCCGACTATGTTCGGAATCGGGATTTTGCAAAAGGGCATAAATGGATAATTTTCATGATATTTAATGTCACTTAGATTAGAATATATGTATTAAATTGTTTGAAGGACATTTTGACAAAAAAAAACTCTTTAAATACAATATTTTGGCAAAAAACTAATTTAGAATAATCTTTTTTCAAAATGGTCTCCTTTTGTGAAAAATGCTTCTATTATAATAATATTTGCCTGTATATAGCTCAGACCTCTCTACAGAGGCTCAACCAGAATTTTTGAAATATATAACTTAGAAATGGGTTTATCGATATTTTATGACAACAGAGGGGAGCAATTTTAAGAAAAAAGCTCTAATAATTATTTCAATTGGTGGTAATTCTGAAACTAATGTGAATTTTTCAAAAATTCTAGTTGGGCCTCTGTATACAGGTCTGAGCTATATGCAGGCAAAATATTGTTATAATAGAAGCATTTTTCACAGAACAAGAACATTTTGAAAAAAGATTATTCTAAGTGAATTTTTTTGCCAAAATATTGTATGTAAATAATTTTTTTTTGTCAAAATGTTCTTAAAACAATTTTATACATGTATTCTAATCCATGTGACACTAAATATCATGGAAATTAGCCATTTATGCGCATTTGCAAAATCACGGTTTCGAACGTAGTCGGATACCTTAAGTAGCAATACATTTTTTTTTAAAAAAGAATATAGAGACTGTAATAATATATTAACTAATCAATCCATGCTTAATTTCAGCGTCTTAGATGTCAGAAGTACTTAATTTTTTTATAATGCAAATACTTATGCATTTCTCAAGTACTTTTTAGCAGTGTCTTTCAGTACGCATTTGTACACTTTTATCCACGAACAATATACATACTACTTTTACAACTCATCTGGGTGGTAAAAATGTCCACTATTTCTTCTCTTGAAGCATATTACAAACAAATAAATTTAATATCACATTTCATTTATGAGCATCTATGTTTATGTAAATGACGTCCAGTATATTTGTGCAACTAAGCGAAATGTCATCTTAAGTCTAAAGTTGCAAGACAGTTACAGGCAGTCTCTTGTCCTAGTTTATATGTCGAATATTCACAAAAGACTTATAAGACCAGACTGACCAATTTATGTAAGACTGAAGAAATATTCTCCAGAACTAACATTTTCCATGTCATTTCGTTATATGACTAAATGGCGATGGGTTATCTTTTATCTCGTAGGCAATGGGCACCCAGCCAAAACGGCTCGGGTCCAAGTTTAATTTGCTTGCATTAAGACAATAATTGTTTGAGAAGTGATACTATTCAGCTTCCGTTACATGTTAAAGGAAGTCAGGCAGTTAAAATAATTTTCACTTCAGTTATCAGGTTTTATTTAGAATGTATGATTATGTAATTGATTTCATAAACTTCATAAGATATTTATATTTCTTTTATTTCTTAGCTATGTTTATATTATTCCAAGATTTTTTTTTTAAAAAAATTGTATGTAATTTTATAGCATAATGCATTACTCTTTATTTAATTACATTAGCTTAAATTCTAATTTGTAGGCTCGTATTTCCAGTCTTAACTTTTAATTGAAAATTTTATTTATATCTAGTGAAAACATTCTTGTATGTGCAATTTTATCTATTATCTATATTTACTTTTATATTTTCTTATGATCTTTCTTTTTACTTGATACTTATACTTTTAGTGCTTTTATTCATTAGTATCATTTCATAATTTGCTCATTTTTTTAAAAGAAAAATTAGTTTTTAAAAGTAAAATTTCCACCAATCTATGTAATAAAGCTTGACAATGTATTTTAAGTTGAAGAAAATATACACAGTTTTATGGCTATTTTTAAATTCTGAATATTCTTGCAGAATTCTGACCACAATTTAAATATTCGTGTACATTGAAAATATGAATACTAATGCATAAAAATGAACTTTCTTACGCATGCAGTTTATAATTAGGCATTTTCCAGAATTTTTATTCTGTAATTAAAAACATTCACGTAAGAAAGTGGTTCTAAAACTGTGGGGCACACCACCTGGGGGGATAATCCTAAGTGCTGGGGCGCTGGGGGGGGGCTAATGGATAAAAAAGAAAATAAAATATTATTTAAAAAAAAATTTATTACGTAAAGGAAGCAAAACAAAATACATTCTGACATATTAAAAGATGAAATGAATATTTACCTGTTATAAAACACTTATATATGTATCAGAACTGAACAATGTATTTGTTTAATACTAAATTAAAAACAAATTTAATAATTAATAGTGAAATGAAAATAGTATATGACATAAACTTGCTTCCAGTGCGGAAATTTCCTCATCTAACCCTGTATAAAATTCAAAGAGGGATTTCTTACTAAGTTGCATTTTGATTTCGCCACTTAACGTGAGATGTATACGGATTTCTTATTCGGCAGTTGAGAGCCTTTATGTAAGGTACCTGTGCACTTGGCAGCTGTGGTACCTCCTTCACTTATTTTTTATTTTTTTAGCTATCTCTTCCAATTTAAAAATTGAAAAGGAAAAGTAACATAATACTTATCCTATTACTTAAATATATATAACGAACATAAAATATCTATTACTTAAAAGTAACATATATGAAATCTAATACTTATCTTGATAATTTATATGATTTATAATTAAGATAATTTTGTAGTTGTATTGACAGAGAGTACGTTATTATTACTTTCAATAAATTGTTAGTGTATGGAGAAGGCTGCGATGAAAATTATGACTGAAAATTGGGTCTTGAATATTGACAGTTTAAGAACTGACGTAAAGTAGATATAACGTGATTTGTGTATTTTTTTAGAATTTTTGTGAACATATTTTTGGACTAATTAATAAGAAGAAAACTTGAACGAAATACTAAATTTGAATAAAATGCCTGGTTTTTTATTCTTTTATCCATCTATAAGACTCTCTGTGGGAGGTATATTTCTGGACAACTTCATTATTTTTTAAATGTGAAAGGGAAGCTTTTCCTCATCTATAACTCGTGCTAATAGCCCTTCTCTCACTGGAAATGATTTCTGGATTTTAAAGGCGTAAGCGGAGAGGAATGCTTGCAAGCTTCCTGCAACAATTAGATAAATGTTACAGAGGATGAACGATTAACTATAATTGGTGGCCATAGGCCACCATATCACACAAAACATACAGATGTTGGCGTTTGGGTTCTACTAAATCACATGAAAAGAGAACGATTATACAGTTTGCCAAAATGCACTATGTGTTGATCCCTACTTTAACCCGCGATCACTCGCACGGGGTGTTCTGTACACCCCAGCAACAAGAAAATCCTCCCAGATTTCTAAAAAGAATGTGCAGAACCACGAATTTTTCTGTAGCTGCACATTTTAGGTCATTGAACCTTCAGGCGTGATGCAATCCCTCTTTCTCAAACGATTGGAATGTAATGACCTTGAAAAGTTTATCTGGAGGGCTGAGAACTCCCGCGAGAAGTTGAGTATTTGTTTACAGTCTGCTCTGAAAGTTTGGAAAATGATTAAAATATTATTTTTCTATACTTTCTACTATCATTATCTCATTAATTATAAAGTATATTTATTACTGGCATATACGTTTTACTGGTTTATGAAAAAATATAAAATTATGTGTTTTAAAATGAAAATTTTGTATGTTTAGTTTAAATTAGTGTTAGTCTCATTTGTGTGCAATAAATTAAATAATTTTATTTGTATAATACAAAACACATCTTGTACTTTATAAATATGTATCATAATGACTTACTTTTTATTTTTATAATTAAATACACGTGTTAAAAGTTTGGGGTGTTCTCTACACCCCGCGAGTAACGAAGGTAGCAAAAACAGGCGCGAGTGACCGCGGGTTAAGAAATTTCATAGAAAGTAATATGTATAAATTAGGAATACAAACTATATTTAAATTGAAATACATTTTTGTAGATTAGGAATTATTTTTTATAAATACATGCAATGTGATATAAAAAGTAAAGCACAAAATATAAATATGCATTGCACACTGTACTATTCACTAATCCAGTGATTCCACTGTGGGGCGTGCCTCCCAAGGGGAGCGTGAAAACTCTATGTGAGGGACGATAGCATATCAAAAACAAAATATTCAAAAAATAATAACTCACTTGAAGGCAGCAAAATAAAATATACATTCTGATACAATAAAAAATAAAATAAATATTTACTCTGACATAATAAACAAATAAATGTATCAGTATTTGTGATAATGTATTGGTATTAATTGTTATAGTTAGTTGAACAATACTAAATTAAGAACAAGTTTAGTAATTGCTGGTGACTTCCATGATATTTTCTTGTTTATGAAAGGAAGGTTTAATATTAGACATTCACACTCTGAATTCTTTATCTGTATTAATATTTTATCTGTTCCAATTTGAAAAACTAAGAAATAGATAAAGTATAAATATAGAAAATGAACTTAGAGTGTCGATTTCCAATGTTAAACCTTTCCTTGAACATATTTTCTCTACTTATTCTATTACTTGAGGGCTCACAGTACCCTTAACAGATATCCGTGCACTCGAAAAAAACACCCCTCTTCAAAACAATGTAACTTAGCAATAAAACAAAATAATAATTTGAAATTTTTACCACACAATAACCATACATGTTTACTATATTTTTCAAATTTTAGAGAATTTGAGAAAAAAATTTAAGAAGTTGTGAAAAAATAAAAATTGGACAACTTTTCAAAAACATGAAAATTAGAATTTTACACCGCGCAGGATTCTAAAGTACAAAATGGATCAAAATTTACAAAATTAATTTTACTTGGTAAAAAAATGTTTACTTTTGAATTTATACTAATTTTTAAGAAATTTAAGGGAAAAAAATATTTTTGAAATACAATTATAACATAAATTTTAAGAAAAAAAATAAATTTAAATAAAAACAAATTCTATTATTATTTTTTTTTTGAAAATTGATGTATATGTTATAAAGTGCCTTATCTTGAGCACGTGTATAAAATTTCAAATTGATATAAATAGTTTCTGAGAAACCCTGCGCGGAATCTAAATTTTTTTGTCTTACGAAAAATGAAATTAAAGATAAGAAAGAGATAGGGTTTTCGTTTAAATTTCACTACTTCTTAAAATATTCGGAAGTTTTCACAGTATCAACACAATTTTGGTACCAAAATACTCAGAAATATTAAAGCTTTAGTATATATTTTTTTTTCAAAAAATTGAAAAATTTGCAATTTAAGAATCCTCTATGAGCCCTTAAAATCTCTATTACTTAAAATTAACATAAACAAAATTTAATAATGATCTTTATAATTTTCACGGTTTATAATATAGTTCGTATTGTACTTCTAAGTACATTATAATTAAGTTCAATGCATTGTTATTGTAGGGGGGGTGCCATGAAAACTATAACTAAAAATTGGGCCACAAATATTAAAAGTTTGAGAAGAACTACACTAATCAGTTATCACTTATTAGTTAACATCACTTTCGGTTATGTATATTGTAGTTTAATATATATTTAATTACTTTGAATCCAAAAACATCCCAACAAATTTTCCTTTTTCCCGTTTTTCTCGAAAATTCAACCCATTTATTGTAATAACCAGTTTTATTTATTTTTTTAACTTTATATATTTTTCTCCTAGTCTCAATACGAGAGAACAATTTGTTTGTATAGTTAGATTTCAATTAATAATAATATTTCATATATTTCCATATAGTTTCAATGCACTGTAGTATGTTTGTATATATGTTTAAAACCCCTCAACACTTCACATTATATTTTCAGATGTAATAAATGTTTGTTTTAGCTAATAAGAATTGAATATATATCAGTGTTTTTAAAATGGAAGCAGTGCTATTTTACAATCTGTTATATAAACTCCTAACTATTCATAGGTAATGATATATACAGGTAATCGTGTTCATCTCCAAGCATAATTTTCTCTGCGTAAAAAAGTGATGATAGAAGTATTATAATAGAAAGTATTATGATGCCTTCCCCACATGCTTATTAGTATAATTTTCAATTGTTTCCTTTCTATTATCTACACTTACATAAGGAGCATTTACCATATTTTAATTAATAATATATTATCTAATATGATATAATAGGTAAAGTTGGAGTGTTTGAGCTCAATAAATTGAATGCATTGTGTTGTATTATTTGGGTATAATAATCCTTCATCTTAATGAGTGTACGCTTATCTCTGGATATTAACATTCATCACAATGATGCAGTTATTGAATGAACTTCATTTTGTGCAATATCTTATAATTCATAATATTTTATCCCTAAAGTATTGATATTTGAATTGTGCATTGCCTTATTTTTGTCAGTCACGTTTTGAAATAAAACATTACGATTAAAAACTTTTATTCAAAAATATACAACATTTTCTGTATATTCAAAACCTATAATATATGAAAAAGTATTGTTAAAATACTACTTTTGCAAAGATACACGGAACCAACCATTACCCGTCCACTTCAGTCCGGTTAAGCATTGTGATGGAAAACATTGTTATAACCCTCCCCTCTTGATTTAAAAAGGAAATGAATTGGAACTTATTAAGAGAAAGTATATTAATCTTTCACGTATCCACTACCCTTTCCCCCCAAAGTGAATTTTAGTAATGTCCAATCTTAGTGAATCTCTACTAAATAAAGTAAACAGGATTGCTAAATTTAATGTCTAAATCTAATAGTTTCAAAAAGTTATTTTTTATCTGTATGCCCTGTAATCCCCTTTAAATTCTATTTCCGTTACACTCGTTTTTATAGGATTTCAATTAAACAAAAAAAACAGGCATACCAAATTTATATACTGTAGATCCAGTAATTTGAAAACGGGAATTTCTTTTGCATCTGTATGTCTCAGTAACTCCCCGGAAAAATTTTCACCGTTTAAAAAGTTTTGTAAAATTCTAAATAAATGATAAGTATCTGGTGCCATGTCGGGGCTATATGGAGGACGCAAAATCACTTTCCAACTAAATCCCTGTGATTTCTTATGTCTTTTTAAAGATTATGTAAATGATGCAAAAAGTTTAGACTATCTCCGATTAACGTTATAGTAGACAATCAATTTTTCCTTGCACCATCAAATTATCATTTATATCGAAGTTTACAAAACTTTTTAAATGTTAAAAATTTCACTGATAATGATGATCTCAAATCACACTTAATTTTGTTTTTGCTGATAAGGACCAGAAACTTTATAAGCTTGGAATCATGATGCTACCAGAAAAATGGCAACAGGTAATCAAGCAGATTGCAAGATGTTTGACTGGTTAAAGCTTATTTTTAGAATAGTAACATTTTACGCTAAAAAAACCGAAATTAGTTTCTTACCAACCAAATACTTTCAGATTTGATTGCATTATTTGGTATTTAAATATGTATAAACTTTAACTGAAGAGTTTAAGAGTTCAAAAAAAGAAAAATCTTAGACACTCCTTCTATTCGAGAGAAGCTCAACTTTTTGGGGTTACCCAGATAAGAACTCCTTCCCCAATCAACTAATTGATTCCACCGTCATTATATTAAGCTTACGAAGCGACCTCTAGCCGAACTGGGCCGAAAAACCCCAAACTGCTTCGAGCTTGAAAATGAACCCGAAGAAAGATAGCTAAGAAGTAACAGTCAGAATAAAAAAAAATTGGGAAAAAAATGAATGAAAGAAAAAAAAAATGGTCGAAAAAAATAAACAGAAAAAAAAATCCACAACGAAGAAACCAAGTGAGAGAGAAGAGAAAAAATAATACTAAAAGTATCCCAAGGAATTTAGGCCCACAAAGCGTGAATAACGGCAAATGTCCCAGAGTCTCCGAACCAGAAAACGCGATTACTGTAGAGACTGTAGAGATGGTAGAGAATATCCTCCCTGAAGGAGCTTACGATTGCTGGTGAAAACCCCTTGTGATTTCTGGCTCCTAGAATAGAGGCTGTGCTTTGGGATGGCAGCTTAAAATACGAGGAAAATAATATCGAAAAGAACGAAGTAATTTTAGAAAAAAAAAGAATAAGAAATATCTAATAAGGAAAAAAAAAATGGTGAGACTCAATTATTCAGACTGATTAGAAATGGAATTGAGCTTGAGTTCTTTGATATGGTGTGGCTTTTTTGCGGAAGCATAAAAGAAATCCACATATTATCCACTTGATTGAAAATTATAGTGATTCGATTTTTTTTTTCTTCTTTTTTTTATTATTGAAAAGAATTTGTATTTGAAGTTAGAGGGAAGAAAGAAAGAAAAAAGTAGAGAAGTCGTAGAAAAACTTTCACACAGTCGTTCGAAAAGATTGGAGATTTTTCTTAGTAAGCGTAGTTTTCTTGGCTACATAAAGAAAACAGATAATAGTAATTAGAAAAAAAAAGTAAGAGTCATGTAGTCTTCTTGATTGAGAAAATAATCAGGAATGAACTTTCATTTTTCTTACTGAAGACATTTTCTATATTTGCAGTTTAAGAGGAAAAACAGGAAATGTTAAATGTAATAATTTCTAAATTAATCCTAATTGATTTGAAGCCTTTGAACTTATAATCAAATGTTATCAAAGTTATATAACAGTTATTTTAGTGAAATATATACAGGATTGAAACCCCGTAGGTCAATGGTAGTGTATCGCGCTTCAACGCCACAGATGCAGGGTTAAATCCCGAACTGGGCAAGAACGACTCAGCCTATCATCCATTTTGAGGGTCGATAAGTGAGTACCAAGCTTGCTTGGGAAGCGAACAGAGTGAGTTTTCACATCAGACTGACCACTTGACCGAAACATCTGCACATTCACCCCCAGCACCTAAAATCACTTAAACAAAGATAGGCGCATTAAGCCTTGGTCCTCCTGGGGTGTTGCGCAACTGGGTTCTCAGTCCAGTATATACAAGATTATTCATAATTTCCACCAAGATTTTGGAGTGCTGTAGTAAAATAACTAACACGAATACAGTAAAAAAGAACTTATTAAAGAAAACAGAACAAATTCATATTTTATATACATATGTTGCTTGTGTTCTATGAGTGAACATATGGTTAGTAATCCATACAATAGTCCGGTTCTTGCCACACTCTACTCAAAATTCTACTCTCAACGTTATTGATTGCACGTGTTATCTTTGCATGCAGCTCTGCTGCAAATTACAGCAAAGAAGATACAAACAATTAAGTCTGGTGTAAAAGACCGAGTTTTTTCGGATAACATGGATCACAAGGAAAGGAAAACACGTTCAGTCGATATCGTTGCTAGTACCATTTTGAGCAGGTAGGGACAGAACTATCCTATTAATGTATGCCGTTTGAGCAAAGTTTTCTATATAAAAAAACACCTGTAAAATAAGCAAATAAAACTTAAAGTATCCGACTACCCTAAAATCATGATTTTTTTTTTCAAAATTGACAAATTTTGTTTATGATTTTATTTTATAGGTCATCCTGTTAGCTTAATAAAAATACCAAGTTTTTTATTTTCCATTCACTAGAAAAAAAAACTACAAGTGTTTTAGTAAAAGCAGATGCCTTAACTTTACACAAGATGTCAAACTTTAAAATGCGTTTTACTCCGGAATTTTTTTTTTTTTTTGCGAAAAGTTCAAACGGGGACGGCGATTGCTCAAAAAGTTTTGAAAATAATTTGTTGAAATTTTTTGCGTATGTTCTGTATAACTGTAAAAGTGTTTTGACCTTCAGATTTATCAATCACTGTTTTATTTCAAAATTTTTAAGTCCTTTAAGTAAATATAATCACTGTTGTTTTTATGCAATTTCATATATTCACTAAGATAAAGTGCTCTGGTTTTTGTAAAAATTAAAATATCGCTTATCCTAAAGGTCATTTCAAAAGTGAATAATAAAGTAAAACATCAAAATTGAAAAAATGAGAATTTGTTCATAAAATTTATGTACAGAGTGGGCCCCGTTTATGTAATTCTTTGCACATTTTTACCAGTTTTTTCCCATTTTAATAACAATAATTTTTTTTCTGCTTTCAATTTTGGAATTGTTTCCTCAAAATATGCTAAATTAATCTAAAAATAACAAAAAAAAATCCTCATATTTCTATTTTTTCAAAAAAAAAAAGTTGTCGCAAGTATTCGGATACCTTAAATTGTTTCTTGTATTCTTTCATATGTTCTTTTTTGTTGTGTTCATCTTAGTTATTTCTGCTGCAGACCTCCAAACTTTAGAGGAAATAATGAATAATCCTGTGATATTAAATTTTTATCCTATTAAGGTATCCAACTACTTTCTTCGGAACCGTTATTTTAAAAAAAGCTCATAAATGGATACTTTTCGTGATATTTAATGTCACTTAGATTGAAATGCATGTATAAAACTGTTTTAAGGACATTTTGACAAAAAAAAATTATTTAAATACAATATTTTGACAAAAAATTAAGAATAACCTTTTTCAAAATGTTCTCCTTTCGACAAAAATGCCTCTATTGTAATAATATTTTGCCTGTATATAGATCCAATCTTTGTAAAGAGGCTCAACTATGAGTTTTGAAAAACTCACATTATTTTCAGTTACAATCATTTGAAATAATTATTGACGTTGTTTTCTTAAAGTTTCTCCCATCTGTTGTCGTAAAACATGCGTAAACCCACTTCTAAATTATACATTTCAAAAATTCTAGTTGAGCCTCTGTACAAAGGTCTGAGCTACATACAGGCAAAATATTATTATAATAGAAGCATTTTTCATAAAAGAAGAACATTTTGAAAAAAAGGTTATTCTAAGTTAATTTTTTGTTGAAATGTTGTATTTAAATAATTTTTTTTGTCAAAATGTCCTTTAAACAATGTTATACATGTATTCTAATCTGTGACACTAAATATCATAAATATTATCCATTTATACGCTTTTGCAAAATCCAGGCTCCGAATGTAGTCGGATACCTTAAGGGAATATATTACAATTCAAATGACAAAAGATAGAAAAACACCATATCGAAATTTATAAACCAAAAGTGTTATTTATATATGTTTAAATAATTTCACAAAATATGAAATATTCGTTAAAAAAACAACAACAAAAAAATTGTATTATTGCTTTTATGTTTTTTTTATTTCACATCTAAAAGGAAAATGAAAATTTTAAACTGATTATCTCTGAATTAAAAAAAAAAATAATGGTTAATCTTTATGTTAATATTAATGCTTTTTTCCTATTGTGCCAAATGTTTTGTTGTTATTTTATTACTCTTAATACATATAACAAAAGTTGATATGCATTTTTAAATCAAAACTATATTTATTTTTTAAAAAAAATGGATTTAGAGTTTATACATTCTTTACAGAATTTTCAACAAGCATTCATATAAAAAATGTCAATTATTCAAAATGTTAATTAGTCACAATTAGTCATATTAATACTAAACTCAAATCAACTTTTGTTATACATTGATAGGAATGCTTGTAAATCAAATGTAATGCATGTATGTTAGTTATTGGAGGAGGAATAGAATTTTAAAATCATGTCATGAATTTTTAAAATTTTCTTTGCAGACATAAATAGTCCGATTTCTGTGATATTTTGATCACAAAAACTGTTTAACATAGTTCATATACATAAGAGAAGCCAAAAGATTTGTGAAAACCATTAAATGAAAATATATATATATTTTGTTTATAATTCGTACAAAGCTCGATTAAATACATTTTTATGGGATTTTTCTTCCCATTTTTTAAAATTCCTATTAAAAGAGCTCTTAAGTTTTATTTAAAATCTTTAGTACTCAAAATCCTTTTTAAGTAAATAATTATGTTCCAATTATTTATAATTCAATTTTTAAGGCACTTCATTGCAATGCATTACTCAATAATATCAGCATTTATGACGTTATCTGAATAAGAAATTGGATTTTTGACGAAGAATCTACGATAGTATTTTAATATATAAAAGCGGAATGTAAAAGTGAAAAAATGCTTGATAATTTTATAATAGTTCTGGTTAAAAAAGAATATTTGGTTATTATGAAGAAATATGAGAAAGTATTTTATTATATTAGCTAAATTTAGTTATAATTTGCTTCATAAGAACTTAAGGTACGTAAAAAAAATTTAGAATTTTCTCTATCAATTTCGAAGAACTGCAGTTGAATTTTTTTTCTAAAAATAACTAAGATAATCTGTATTTTGTATTTTATTTGAACTTTGAAAGATTCATCTTAATGTAGAAAAGAAGTAACAAATTAAAAAAATAATATCAATGAAAATATTTTGACTCTACAAACGAAAAATAATTTATGTGTGCTCACATTTATATTTACTTTTGGAAGCACATGAACTAAAAAAACAATTGATATGCTTTAGATTCAGCAGCGGTGTGTTAGGAAATACATTGCACTTAATCTCATTTGAAAGAATTTGTTCTAGATTAGGAAAATAAAGTTATTTAAAGTAAGGGAAATTACAAAAAATTTAATTATTGTTTACTTGGCTGCGTCTGAATTAAAATCAATGTCGTTATCTTATGAAGTCTTTTTTTAAATAGATTGGTTTGGATGTTCAATTTACAATGTATAGGAACATAAGCAATTATTTGCTGATGAAATCATTAATTTTGATCATTCAATTGGTTAAAAAGGGTTTGATAAGTTTAATGATGTTGATTATCATGCATTTAAACTATTTCACAATTCTCTACCTGATTATCTTATGTTAATTCTAAGGAATTTTTCAAAAAAAGTTTGAAACATAATATACGAGCTAATAAAAAATATCTAAATTGGGATTAATACACACAGTTTTGGTAATGAGGTGTTTTACAAGAGTGTGAATGAATTTTCAAATTTCTCTTATAAATATAACCAAATTGTATGTATTCGTATAACCAAATTATACGTATTCGTACTACATAATGTAAAACAAAATAAAAAACTATCTAAATCATGGTTCATATATTCATTTTTGATTTTTAAATATTTTACAAGTGTATGCATTTTCAGATCTCTCTTGGATTTATAGAGAATCCAATGCATGTATTTATTTCTATGTTCAAGATTACATTTAGATAATAATGCTATCATGTTCGATGCAACAATTTTAAGAGAACATAAGTCAAAAGAACTTAAATGAGAAGTAACTTTAATTAGAATCACATTTTTGGAAGAATATTTCAACATTCGTCATTCTACGCTAAGGTAAACTTTATGGGGCTATTTTTTCTAGAACTGTAATTGTAAAATATTTTTGGGATGGGGATTAATTTATATAAATAAATGCATATAGTTTATTACCTAAAATTAATTTGATTTTTAAGACCTGTTTCTGGTGGGAATAAGGTTTCCCTCCTCTATCTCAAAGCCATTCAAATATAAGACATCTTATGTTTTGATTTCCTTTCCACATTGAATTACATGATACATATAAAATGAAATTTGAGAATATTAAACTCTTAAAAAGAAATCATAAATTAGATAGATATAGATAGTTTAAAATTTAAGAATTTATATATATATATATGCATATTACTTTCCATGTAATTTTAGGTAAATGAGATCATTAAATACATTGAACGAGATTTCATTTCTTACAAATCTGATTCACTTATGTACTTTAGTATAGCACTTAATATTTTTTTTTTGAACGATGATGTTTGGTCATTAACTTTAGTCAATCGATCCTTATCTGAGATGAGTTTTTTTCCTATTCAAGAAATTTACAGGTGGTTCATCAAGATAGCAACTTCAAAGCCTAGAAACATGTCATTCTTGCAGCACAAATCATAGGTGAAGAACAGTTTCTCATTGAACGTTTAAAGATTGATAAATATGATTGGAGATATACTCTTCAAGGTGTTATACAAAGAGTCAAAGTTTCTTACTATGTTAAAGTCAAATAATACTATGTGTTTCTTTATAATGCAAATTCATTTACAAAGTATTCCAACGCCATTGCAATACACTCCCACACATACAATCCTCTGAGATTCAATTTTCTCAAAACCCGTTTCTAGCGAATTTCTGCTCAACAAAGGAAACAGGAATTTCAAGTTTGTAAGTCTAATAGCTCATAAAAATAATTTTGTAAAAATCTTTAGCAAATCGGCAGCGTTCCCTTTGCTTTTAAAGTCGATTTCTGCAAAACCCATTCTTACTGGATCTCTACTCAACAAAAGAAAATTATTTTACAAGTTTCAAGTCTAAAAGAGTTAAAAAACGAGAAATTTTTACGTTCCCTACCACAATCCCCATTGGGAATCAATGTTCGAAACACTTGTACTCAGCGGATCTCAACTCATTAAAACAACGTTTCTGAAACTGGGGTCTATGGGAGCCACGAGCATATCAAAAAGTCGAAAATAAATGATTATTTAAAAATATTAATTTACTGACAGGAAACACAAAATACATTCTGATATAATAAAAACATAAAATTCACATTTACTCTGAAATAATAGACTTATAAATATATCAGTACCACACAATGTCTTTGATAATGAATTTGTCAATACTAAGTTAAGAACAAGTTTATAAATTACGAGTGACCTCATGGGCTTGTTATATATAATGTTATAGATACAATTTAATACTTATCTTGATAATTTGTTCAGTTTTTAATTAAAGCCATATTATAACTTTAGCGTCAAATTACATTGATATTGAATTCAATACATTGTTACTGTACGGAAGGGGGCACAATTGAAATTATGATTGAAAATTGGGTCATAAATATTGAGAGTTTTAAAAAAACTGATTTAAAAAAAATTTCCGAGTTTCAAGACAGTAGGTCTAATAGTTCCAGAGATCTTGTGATGAGTGAGTCTATTTTCTTCATATATATATAAGGACAGATACAGATATTTAATTAAAAACAATAAAATTGGATAAAACGACACGTTCTCTGTGCAGAACCTATTCACAAATATCCTCAAAGTTTCAATAAGTAAGAAAATCATTTTCTTACCAATGACCCAAATTCCGAACGATCTTTTAAATTCCAGAGGAATCTCACGGGCGTATATCTGGATACCGTGAACTGCATAAAAATCCAGTGGAATCTTCATCGCACGAAGTTTGATTACATTGTAAAAAAAGAAAGAGCTTGCATAGAATGACAATGTAGTTTCCGAAAGTTATCATTGTATTCGCTATACGAATACGATGGGGGGACTATTTATTTAAGTGATGAAAGTGATTTATCTTTAGGACCATGATAAGATTACGTAAATAAGTGAATAGAATTAATAAAAATGCTTGTTATTTTTTTAAAAAAAAAAAATTAGATGATTGAATTTCGTAAGCTAACTTTTTTTTCTCTCTGTGTATAAAAAGAGCTTTTCATAATTCTGTAATAAAGTTATTTATACATAAGTAAGTAAAAAATGGGTAGTAAAAACATGAATTTAACAAACTAGAAGTGCAAAGGAAGTAACCAGAGATTTCCTCAAAAATTAGCTTATTTCATAGATCGTGATGTTACAAATTTCGCCAGTAATTTCCAGAAGCATTCGCCAAAAATGGCCTCAAACATAGTCACCAAGTGGCCAAATCGATGCTAACTTGGCTGTATCGCCAAGTTTCCATTGAAACGCCCTTTTAATGTAAGAGACAGTGTTGTTTACGAATATTACAATTTTTATAAAATAAGTAAAGCATAAAGTAATATTAACATATTAAACATCCAGATATATATTTTATGTACACTATTTTAAGATGAAATAATCATTATGCAAGATGATAAAACGTTAATTACGCAAGTTATGTTATATATAGTAAAGACATTTTTCGTGATGCTGTAATAAATTACAACTGCACAATACATGTAAATTACACTTTTACAATTTGAGCAATGAGTACTAACAGTAATATAATTTACCCAATGGTTGGTTCACCATTAGGCAGGAGGTACCTGCCTATTTTGGTTTTATTTAAAATAAAATTACTTTCATTAAGTGTCTGTATATAAATCATAATACATCCACTTTTTCTTAAGTTTCTAAAACTCTTTTTTTGCGTACATTTTTTGTATTAGTTATGTGCAGTAGCAGCGCACACAGGAATTTTTCAAGGGGAGTGTCCAGAGTTAAGAATCCACCATTCTTGTATCATGCTTCTTTGGATTTTGTCAATTTGCGGGAACAAAAAACAGTAAAAAAACTAATTATTGAATAAATAATTACCATTAATTAATAAAATAAATATTTAATTACCAATACTTAATTCAATTTAACGTACTATATACTTAAAATTATAATCAATCGGAAAAAAAAAATCAAGGGCTTTGAAGGGGGGGACCCCTAGGACACCTCCCTTGTGGGCGCCACTGGTTATGTGCCTAATAAACACAGGAAGGAATGTTTAACTCTTTAACATATAGTAACTTTAATTGGACTATTTAATTTAATATTGTTTTTTATTCAAAACTCTAGAAAATGTTTAAGATCTGCAGATTTGTGGAAATCTACAGAAATGTTTCTTTTGTTGAGTAGAAATCTGCTAAAAATGGAGTTTGAGGAATTCAACAGCTAAGAAAGTGCTACAGACTCGCAAGCGATAATTTAATAATAACGAACATTTAAGGAGGTTAGTTTTAACTAAGAAAAAGTTGCAGTTCTTAAGCTTTTCAACTTACAATTTTTAGTATATAAATTTTGATCGAAAAATCAAGTAAAATCGTCTTTTGGATTTTCATCTCTCTCATTTCAAATCAATCATCAAATTTCATCAAACTGGATTTGAGTTTTTTTAAAGAAAAACTGGATTTCAAAAATTGTAGCAATTCAGATAGAAAGAACCAGTTGAATTGCTTGAAAAATTGTGAAAAGAATTACGAACACTAGATTAAACATTTTCTTCACTGAGAAGTAAACAGTTACAAACAGGCTCTCGTAAAAGATTTAGAATGTAATGGGATTACATCCCGCGTTGTAAAACACAGACGCTCTTTTCAAAAAGACATGTTGTTTATCTTCTTGCTCAGCGTGTAGTTAAGGGCGGAGATGTGATAAGTTTTAAGTAGGAAGGAAAAATGGGGCGACGAAGAGAAAACAAATGTGTTACAAATTCCAATTACAGAACAAAATTTAATCACAATAAGATACAATAGGTTTATTTAATTAACTTTGTGTTTCTAAAGATAGAAGCTTTCATTCTGTTATTCTCTTTTATATTTCAAATCTGTTTACAAGTGAAAATTTTCAAATGAAATGTATGCGAAAAAAAAGTTAGATAATTGATGATTATTTCCTGATGAGAATAAAGATGTATTAAAAATATACATTTATTATACACAGAATTTTAAAAACTTTTTATGTGAGTGTGATATTGTCTTTTATGAATGAAATAATCAGAAACATGTTTTACAAACACACAATACACAATAAATGTAATAATCCTTTTAAATTATCTCTCTACGGATTTTAATTTTAATGGTCTTGAACCTTTTAGAGAACTCTTCCGAAAATTAATTATTATTTTACCTGCCTAACGGAAACCAATCACGAATTCATCTCACAAAAAACTAAAAATTTAACGTTTTTTTTAAATCAAGATGATGCAATATTGCACATCACCCGCATCTGCAGACCAATAAGAAAAGTCATTATCGGAAATTATATGCTATTAACAGCTTTTCGTTGACCAACACTGCAAAAAGACGAGTTCTCTAGAACGAATAAAAAGGGTTTTAGGACTGTATGAAATGTGTGGGTGTTTGTCTAATTGGGTTTGGGTTGTAAACTTTTCGTGCTGTGTATTCTTTTAAAAATGCATTGCAGCAACAAATGCATTGAATGGTACGAAAGACGTCGCTGTGTGGAAAAATGGCAACTCCGGCAAAAATTCCGAAGTCAGCTGAGACAATGGAAGTGATGGATATTTTTAGAAACGTGATACTGATAGTTAAAGTAATTATAGGTCCATGTATGTAGGTCAAAGGTTTTAACACTAGTTAAGTAAAATAATTATTAACTTCTCGTTATTTCCCTGTAAAATTTTTAAAAAATTTCTTAAATATGGGATACTGGTGAACTTTTTAAACATTTTTTTTTTCTTAAAAACGTATATGGAATTGAGGGTTTGGCTTAGATTCGACTAATTAAATACAGTATATATATATAATCATATAGGTCTCCAGTTTTGTCCAAAGACTTTTTTGTATCTTCATTTGTTGTGTTTGGTGAATTCCGATTTCTTCCTGCTTTAGCACTGTAGGTTCTAGTACTTCTTCACTTTAATTTTATATTACTATATATATATATATATATATATATGTGTGTGTGTGTGTGTGTGTGTGTGTGTTTGTAATGACTGACTTAAATTTTTACTTCAAAGATTTCAAGTCAGAATGGAATTGAACCTTACAAATCTTTACGTGATATAAAAAGTTTTTATAGTTTACCCGCCTAACAAAAAATAACAATTTTATCATTCAAAAAAGTAGAAAGTTAGTACTTTTTAAACAGGGGGATGCAATCGTGTATTTTTTGTCCTTTCGAACCAATTAATAAAGTCTTTACTAACAATGATATGTGAATCCAACAGCTTTTCGCTAACCAAAATTATAAAATGTTGAGATACTTTTGCGTGTTGATATCATGTCTGTATATCTGGATGTTGTACTTTCCATGTCACCGCTCTTTGCCTGTGTTAAATCAATAATGAATTTTTGAAATAGTGACATGTTTCCTCATCATTACATTCAATAACTACAACAATGGAATTAATTGATTCCTCCAGCAAAATGTCCTAATTCAAATGAATGCTTTTTTTTTCAAATATATGTATTCATATTATATTTTCAATTTCATTTTTATTATATTTTATACATAAAATATTATTTAATAAGTATGCAATAATAAAATGGATTATTTTTAATTAAGGGGATATAAGGAAATCAATTCACTATTTAAATTATTGTGCACAGACTTCAATTATATAGTGCATAAAATATTATACTATTTGTAGGTTATTACTTGGATACATACATTTGTATGATTTTTATACGAAATTAAAAAAAAATTTCATTAGTTTGAAATAAGAATTAGATGAATGTAAACGATTATTTAGCGCTGCAATTGCTTTTAGATAAAATGTAGTACGTTATTTTATTTATTTCATTGTTTCAAATACATTTTGAGTTTATTTCAAAACAGGATAAAAATAGGTAGTGTTTAACTATTAAAAAAATAACTCAATAATATTTGTGAACTCTAAGTTGTGGAAAATAAATAAATTAACGAAGAATAATACAATTAATATTATTAAAAGTACCTAAGCATGTTTTTAAAACTTTATGTTCCAGGTCTTTGTTGTCTTGCGTTATTTTTTTTTTATTATTATTTAATTTAAACATTTGGTAATGTTTCAATATTCATTATTTTATTAATAAAATATGTAATTGAATTTGTTTGTATCATTCTTTTATAAAATTATTTTATATAATTACACAGGTTTTTATTTTCAATTCAAATGTTCAATTGAAACAAGTACTGCTATTTCTTTTCATATAATATCGAATTGATGATAAAAATATTGGCACACTTTAACTATAAACATTACACAATATTAAAATAATCAAACAAAATTAGCAGTTCAAATACAGAATCAACAGTTTAATTTAATTCGTATAACTTTGTAATTCCTTATTCTTATTGATTAAATATAGTAGTTGATGTTTGCATGCCTATTTAATTTGAGTTAAACTTGATCTGTGTATCCCAGCGTTTCAAGTTACGAGTTGAAGGCTGCAGGGATTCGAAGAGTAAATCTTGGAATCAAGTGTCCGCATTCTACAAAGGCTAATTATTCTACAAGAATAATTAGAGTCATGTACTTTAAATCACATTGAACATCAAAGTACTTATAAAACTTAGATGAATAAGATTCTTCCTCAGAGGTCAACTTCACTCAAAGATGTTTTAAGATTACAAAGCCGTGTCCCTAATAACATTCGGCTGTTGTGGAACAACATTCATTCAAACTAACTAACCTGAACCTATATGAATGCTTCACCTACATTGAAAGTGGATTTAATCGCCTCTCTAATGGACAGCAGTAAATAAATTATAAAATCTTGAATCTTTGTACCATATTTCAGAGAAATTTAAGGTTTACTTACTTAAATTAATACCTTCATGATATCAAATGAAATATTTCTTAATTATTAAAAATGCCCAGCAATATATCTACATTTAAAATAAGCCTCTTTTTTTTAAAAAAAAAATTTGCATTTGCTTAAAATTTTCTTTTATTACCAGAAATGAATTATCGTTCGCATTTTTTACTTTCAGTGCGAAATCATGGTGCATTGTTTTATTACATGTTACTATTACTAATCGTTACTGGCTCGCTTCACTGGGTATTTCCTTATGTTATATGACTATATACTGTTTCTAAGCAGCTGATATCTAAGTTCTAGCATTGGCTTTTGTTTGCAATCAAATACATCTTTATAGCACTCACATCTTGATTTAAACTTGGACAATACTTGCATTTCTAAGACGGAAGGATAATTATTTTTCCCGCCTCAATTTCCGCAAAACTAATTTTTAGCGGATCTCTAGTCAACAAAATAAATATCCTTGTAAAATTTAAATTCTTCAGATTCAATAGCTCAAAAATGTGGGAATTATTGTATATAAAACCCCTTAACCTCTTTTGATTCAATTTCCGCTGAGCCCGTTTTAACATTTCCTCCTTAACAAAAGACGCATGCCTGCCAAATTTCAAATAATTATGTTTAATAATTCAAAATTGTTGTTTTTTATCTATACGTCACCTGTAACTCTCATTGGAAGTTGATTTTACAAAATATGTCTCCAGAGGGTCTCTATTCAGGAAAAGAAACATGCTTGACAAATTGCAAATCCTTAAATTGTATAGTTAAAAGTTTTGCTGCACTGGAGGTAGAGTAATTTCAGCAATTGCCTTAAGAGAATCTAAAGATTTCTTTTACAAATCACTACAGATTGAAAAGTTCATTATCAACAACCAGGTTCTGAATCCTTCTTTGTTTTCTATTCTGATCTCAAATTTAAGCTTTTTCTAATTCTAAATTTTTTGCGTTTCCTTAAGAAATAAATGAATATTAACATCAATGTAATATGTAATTCCTGGTGACTTCCTTTCTAAGATGTTCTTTTTCATTTACAAGTGATATATTATTAAATTAACCAACATATATATTTTATTTCACTGTTTTGTTACTACTAAATACTGTACCGATATAATGATTTGTATTTACAAAATATTTATACGTATTTAAATCATTTACTTAACGGCAAACTATTTTCCTAGTGCCTTCAAGAGCGTCATTTGTTTCTATATATTTATTTTCACTTTAAAACTATTACAAAATATATTTTACTGCAGTATTGAAAGTAAAATTTTAATGTATTTCAATAAAAATAAGTATAAAAAGTATTGTAACAAATATTTAAATCTAATATAAAATATAAAGAATATTTTAAATGATTTTTGCAAATTCTAAACATAAAATACCTTTTAGTGAGTTTTTTTTAATGCAATCATTTTTAAATCAAAACTTAATCTACGTTCTTAGCATTGAAAATATTGTATGCAAAATTATTACAAATATAGAATGTATTACAAGCGATAACAAAGCTCTGGATTATTAAAAATACACTACATATTATATTATTAAAGCTTGCAACTTCAAGGAGCTTTGATAAATTCTTTATTCATTGCCTTCTTTTATCATGGCAAAAGAATACAAAAAGAAACGATTCTGCATTGATGCTGAAACGTCATTCTACTGTTCGAGACTTCCTTTTTGGTAGCGCAAAATGCACCGACCCAAGGCCCCCCCCCCCCCCCCCCGCCCGGCGCCCCCCACAAAAAATGCTTATCTCGCTGCCTGACGAAAATTGACAGAACCTCCTCATTTAGAAGAGAAGAAGGTTTCCTTTTCCAGAACAACAAGGCCATCGCTTCACCCCTCTCCTGTTCTATCCTTAGAACGTCTTCAAACAAAAGAGCTGTGCTAAACAAAGGCTGTCACTGCATTCTCGTTTGAATGTCGTCCACCCCTTGTTACTGATGCAGGTTATCAGCCCCTTTGAGTGTTTTATGATGTGTCGTTTGTCGCTGTTCTTCAAAATCACCTTTTAATGTTAAGTATTGTTTGATAAGGCCTTTTGTGTATGCAACAACAAACTTGATAGCTGAGTTAATATACGTTAAGAAATGAATGTAGTTGTATGAAAATATTTAATGGTAGTTGATTCATTGGTTAGTTACATTCAAATTTTACGTATTTTATGGTGTAATTAAAATGTGGACATAACAATACGATGCACATCGTAAAAATATTTATTAATGCATCATCTTTTAAAAAATCATTTTAATAATTCGTTAAATTGCCTACATTAATTATTAAAATAAGCTGCAGATAGAAATTTCGAAAGTGGGTTATATAATTTCTGTAGTTTAAATCACTTTATGGGCTTTACTGTTTTCTATAGTTTAATAGACATGTTAATCTATTGGAAGTTATCTCGTATTACAGATTTGGCATATGTCCAAAAAGTGTTTTATGAGTTTCTCCTATAAGTGTAATTTACTTTTTAAAAATGTTTTTATGAGAAATTTGTGTTACTAACAAGTTGCAGTAACAGTTATACGCTTTTAAATTGTCTGACAGATTTGAAATGATATCCTAGCAGAAACAATATAGTTTTCTAACTTTTAATCGTAGACAAGGGACAATTGTGAACCTTACTAGTAACTAGCATCAACCTAACTAGTAACCAAACCAGTACCCTTTTCTTTCCAATTTAATAGGAAAAGTCGAGCTAAATATTTTTAAAAAAATAAATAAATAAACTCGTATGATATATTATTGTGGTTTTAATTTGCAACTGATCTTGTCCGGCAATATTCAGGGAAATTAAAAAATTAAAATTACTTTCAAATAGATTAAATTTTCAATAATCTGATCAGTATGATCAACAAAAGTTATCAAAAGAACTCTGCCGAAATAGCTAAATTAACTATTAAACTTTTTCTCTTAGCTCGGATGCAGAGCTTTATAATCCAAAATCCGTACCTATATATATATATATATATGTAATCCCTTTTAATGCATTAATTTGCATATGAAGACTTGTGTCACCATACTATTGTGAACTCCTGAAAATAAATGTTTGAAGTTTAGATTTAAATCTAATGGAATATTAAGCTTGTGCTTAATTTATTTTAAAAGAATAATGTATTCACTACATACGATATATGTAAAGATATATATATATATATATATATATATATATATATTATTTTATTATACTATATATATTACTTCTGAAATGTAATTAATCCACAATGTAATGATATGATCATCTTACATGGCATTCATAAATTATTTATTTCGTCTGTAACTTTTGGTTTGAAAAAAGGGTACTTGAAAGAGAGCGTTATATATGATTACACTTGGAGATTCTTACAAATATATGCTGGTGTACAGAATTACATTCTAGACGTCCTTCCAAATGGGAAAAGAACCAGAGACCCTCGACCTGCCCTCCAATGTCCAAAAAATGGACCATTACGATAGCGCAAGCTTGATGGTCAGTTCAGGCATCACGTTGGATAGCCGCATACACCGCTGTATCTTTGCAAGAGGCACTGGGCCTGCTGTAAGGTTTAAAAGTAAGTTGTATGCTCGCCGTTTCACGGGCCTAGGTGCCCTGATATTATTTTAATGGATGACAACGTGAAGCAATTAAAAGGTAATGTTATTCACAGAATGGATCAGCCGATTAGATCACTAGATCTCATCCGTGTAGAGCATGCCTAGTACGCTCTGGGAAGGGCAACTCGCAAACTCCTTCAAGAAAAATTCAAGACCAGAAAATAGAATTGTAGAACCAGTGGGATTAACTGCCCCAGGAACTCTTAATTCTGCTATAAAATCATGGTGTGAGGCATGTTTACCTGAAAAAAGGGATCATACCCCTTATAAACCTTTTTTTATTTTTTTGTTAAATTCTGCAACTGCTGTTTCATACTCCCCGACATCGATGAGCGTTACGCACGATTATGTGTTGTTCATATTTTAACTGCTGAACTATTATTTGTTGCATTTCATCAGCCCTATACACATATCTGACAAGTAGTTCTGGAGATAATCGAAAAAATCTAAAATTTCCATTAACTTTGAACGCCAGTGTACGTGAGTGTATATATATATATATATATAGTAATATAAAATAAAAGTGAAGAAGTACTAGAACCTACAGCGCTAAAACAAGAAGAAATTGGAATTCACCAGGCACAACAAATGTAGATACAAAAAAGTCTTTGGACTAAACTGACCTATTATGATTTCTAAAGCTGTCGCTGAATTAGGCCAGCGAATTAGGGTTTCTCAATGCTTTATGGATCCAACCTTCCCCGTACAGCAGAAACTTTCGACATAATAGGAAAAAAACACAAAGTTGAAAAGTTAAGCCTAATACAACTCGTGGAAGAAAAACCTGATAATATATTAAAGTGAAGCTAAGAAAAGAGAACAATAATGAATGTCTCAAGGAGAGGAATAATAATAATAAAATTTTTAAAAAAACTTACGTGTATTTAATTACTGGAAAACAAAAATTCAACCTTCTACAATAAGCTCTCAACGCGAAATGACGTATATATATACAACTAAACTACGTGAACATATAATAAATATATATAAATACTGAATATAGCTTTTTCAATTAGAAATACGTGATATTTGTAAAAACAATATTTCTATTGAAATAATAGATACTACTACAGTTAAAATGCTTAGAAACGCTTTTTTTCATACTCTGTCTGCGTGGCTTCAAGATTAAGCACAGCAATAATTATTGGTACATTATTTGTGTTTATTAAAAAATCAACACGACATTTATCCAAAACAGAAATCGTAATTTTAAATCACGGTTCATCAACTATTTTCTATTTCAAAAGGTATGTATACTTGAATTGTCTGTGTGTGTGATTAGTGGAAAACAAATTTAACCTGTATTAATTCACGTGAACATCATCTTTTAATGACGTTACAAGTCCACGACTCCACAATTATGAGTCTTACACTACCAAAAAAACCCAAAGGTAATTGACAGGAATAATAAATTATAAGTATTAACTTATTTACTACTTTAAAGTAGAAACTTTTTAGAAAGCTAAGCTTATAGAATTTTTTTTTCCGAAAGCCTTTTCGTTTGTTGAAAGAAAATTTATAAAAACTAAATAGCTAATGGTTAGATTGAGTTCGTAGGTAAAAAGAAATCTAATAGAAATAGAGGAAAATAAGCCAAATTTAAAAATATTTTTTTAAAAAATATGTGTTTCTGTCAATTTAGTTTTTCTTTGGACATTTGTTATATTTTCTTAGTACTTTACCTCTCATTTTAAAGAAAATATGTAACATTTTTATGTAATTTATTAAGTTTAAAATTGGGTTTTTGTTCTGACATTGCGAAATAATGTTGGATTAAATTCTGAACACAAATAATACACGTATATATATATATTTTGTGCACAGTATTTAAAAATTGCAAAAGCGTGAAGATTGGTACCATCAAACTAGTTAACTAACTTTTTATTTCGTCATTGTGACTGTGAAGTGGGATTTTGTTTTAAAAGGGTCAATTAATTTCAAATTTCAAATTTTTGTTCCTCTATTCAGAATTGGCGTTCACAATATATACATATATATAATCTAATTATCTACAAACGAGAAATGGAAATTCATCAATCAAAACCGAAAAACTCAGTAACAGTAAGAAAACGACATATTGAAGGACATATGAGCAATCGAAATTTAAAAAAAATGGAAGCTGCAGTCTCTCTCTCTCTCTCTCTCTCTATATATATATATATATGTATATACATATAATCCATAATAATTTCTAGAAACAGTTATAAACCTAAGTATAACCAGCCAGGACAATAATAAATGTTAGCCACAGTAGTATAATAGCAAATTCTTTGCTTTAGCAACCAATATTGTAGGTTCAAACAAAGTTTGTGATTAGTCAATTTTCACCTGTAATTGGCTATACACTATAGGAAAAGGAAGAAATATAATAGAAATGTAGTTATTACTAAATAAAACATACAACTCTATTAATATATCGGTAAAATTTAATAGGCTACGAGTACTTACTAGTAAAGAGTAAAGATCGATGTAATAAAACTAGAAGCTATACCTCTCTCTCTCTCTCTCTCTATATATATATATATATAAATGTAATAATTCCCCCCTAGCATCCTTTTAATTAACTATTTTTAATAATATTTTATTCGAAACTAACATTGTAATCTTAATCGTAATTGGCTAGTCCGAAATCTCTGTCCCGCCCATTCTATCCAATCAGAACTACTATTACGTAATAGTCACACGCTTGCAATGCTAGTATATCAGCAAAAATCTTGTGTAATCGCTCTCTTTTGTCTGCTTGCCTTCATCATGTAATTTAGCCGGCTGCGCGCGTTTTGTGTTTGTCTTTGTCTGTGATGTGCCGTATATCTTTATATTTATGTGTTTCAAGATGCAATAAACTGCATTATTGTTCCAAACGGCCTCATCTATAGTACTGAATACGTAACATCAACCGAAATAGAAAATGTATTTAATATACAGTCATTCACTCGCCATCAACCACGCCCTATCCTTTGGTTCGCTACAATAATAACATCCACTCGCCACGTCTACAATTATTTTTACCACTCTCTCCAGAAATATTACAGAATTCTTTCATGTATATATATATATAGGGTGTGTGTGTATTAGAATAATAAAGCTACCTCTGATATAGATAAGTATAGATAACTTTTTATTCCCTAATTTTATTTTACTTTTACTTCTTTTAATAAATATTGTTTTCACGACAGCAAAGGAAGAAAGGTTACACATGTTTTGTGCTTCTTTTTTCTTCATAAAATACACAGAAGTTCGTTTTTAAAAAAAACTCCAACAATTCTTAAAGTAAACAAAAACCTCAAAATTAGATTCCATGTCGTAATTACGTCATACCGAGGTTATCCCTCATTTTACCAAAACAGCCTCTAGACTAAATATGACTAGTTCTAGCAGCGCAGATTCATGAAAGCTTCAAAATTCATCATGCATGAAATACTAACATTTAATACGTATGTTGCATAAATCCGCGTATAATCCACAGTAATTACTCTAGACGAAACAGCGCAAAACGTGAGCATATAAAACGAGATCAGTGCTGAAATGTGTAAGCTTTTCCTTTAACAAACAAAGGCGTAATAAGGTTGGAATCTAATATTCATAGCCCTTGCAGTTCCCAAGATATTGTCAGATTTGTACATTGCAAAGTCTGTAATGAATGAGAACTTATCAAGCACTTCAACGACACATTACCACTGTTGTCATGGTAACTGAGACTCAGAAATGTAATTGGCAAATATGAACCTCAGTTCGCTATAATGAGAATATTGATAGTGTAATCCGCTATTCAGCTACAACTGTGTACTCGGTAATTAGTTCGTAGTACCAGTTTGTTCTTATAAAACGAGATGAAGTTTTGTTTTGTTTTCACACAGATTGAGTTTCGAAAAATAATGATATAACTAACAAGGTCGTGTGTACTGATTATGATCAAAACCCAGGGGTTAGCAACAAAATGTGTATGAAAAATTTATGAGGCATCCGTGAACTGTGAAAACTTAAATTTAGGAAAACCATAACTGGCTCTTTAATTAACAGATGACTAAAAATGAATTATCATTTATTAAAGTAATTAATTTCTAATAGAAAAAAATCATACTTTATTATCTTTGATATAATATGAGTTAGAGATTGTTTGTTATCGTCAAATTATAAAGCAACACAAGAAATTACACGAAATGATTTAGAAGGCTATTGGCAACCAACATCGTAATTTTGGCAATGATTAAGTGATGGGGCGACATCTGCACAGACACTCTTCTCAGAACTTCCACGCTATTCCAACGGGAGAGTTTTGAGCATTGACTGATTAAATGAGCATCAGATCATCTACACGGCTGATTTTCAGTTGAATTAGGGCTCAAGCTCATGACACTTCAGTCGTGAATCTGTGATCATAAATACTAAAGTATCGTGGCTACACACATATTATGTGACATCATTATTTCAACACCACGAGTCAAATTATATAAGTTTCATTATATGCCCAATTTTGTATGGGGCTTATACATAATTGTATAACATTATTGTGTGTATAGGGCCCAATATTATATAAGACCCAAAAGTATATTCCCGAATACCAGATTAATTAATAAAAATATTCATATATGGACAGGAAGACATGTGATTATATGCAGGTAATTGATTGGTATTATCAAAGCAAGGGGAAGAATGCGTAAACAATCATTTCATTAACATATATCCGGATAAAATGAGTCAATAAATGCTATAAAAATAATTTTTACAAACAGGAAAAGGAAGGAAAGACAAATAATAAAGATAGGAAATGGTCGGAATTTGAAGAAAAAAATAGTGGAATTATGTATATTAGTCATTTTGACCAAATGTAATAAACTTAAAAAATTAAAAAGATCCAAAAAAAGGACTCGCCTAAAGAAAGGAAGTAAGAAAACTGGATAATCTATATGAATAAAATATATTTTTTCTTTCTCTTCTTTCAAATTTTGTGAAATTCTAAGTGAAAATGAAGCATTTATTTGATAAATAGGCTATCATTCCTACGATAAATTTCGTGTTCTAGATCTGATACTGTCAATCGAGTGAGATAAGTAACAACACGACTCAATTTCAAGCCTAATAACAGTTTGTTTTAGGCACAGAGCTAGCCCAGCACATTAACGATTTATTAGCTTTTTTGTAGCTGTGTTTTCCGAATAAACTAATCAATTTTTTCGATACTTGTGTTTCATTTTAAGTCCATGCTCCCCAAATCTAATGATTTCCGTGCACTCAGACAACTCCTACTTAGTGTGTCATTTTTTGGGTTATGGAGGAGTGTATTTTATTTTAATTGTGTGTTTTAAAATTTAAAAATAAAATTAAATTTTAGGTCATTTCATTACATTACAATATAAATAATTCAACGCAATTTATTACATTCAGTTTTATTTCACACACGCGTTATTTTGTTCTCAAGATATCTTTTGAGTCAGTTCTAATTGACTAGAATGACTAACTTTTGGCAAAACAAAAAGCACGCTTATATCTTAACAAAATTTACGTTCATATAAATTAGATACTTTCAATAAACATATTGTGTGTGGAATTCACCAAAAGGAAATAGTTAATTCATTTTTTTCCCAATAAGGATTTTTTTTTTCAAAATATGATATAAGCGTCTTCAACTATAACCGTATTTAAACTACAATCGCGCAAAATTCTTCTCCCAACTCATAAAGGATGGGAAACTTATTAATAATTCATAAGTTCCGCTGGAAACTCCTGGAAGGTAAATTATTTCTGACGTTAGAATAATCAGTTCGTGTACGGCGTCCTCCCTTCAATAATGCGGTATGTGCAACGACACGAATAGCTTTGGATCAACGCATCATCCTTGTATAAGATTTGGAGCTTAAAACTGCATCCTTAAATATTGTTTAGACGTGTCTATAATTAAATCTTAAAACTTTCTCAATTCAGTATTTGTTCGAAGGTTTCGTCAAGTTTGAAAGCTTATGGCTTAGGTATCTGTGTGAAATTTTATAGGTTGAATGAATTGCTTAAAATTTACTTTTTCGTTAATTATCAATTATCGTATTTACCAGGCAAATTAATTACATGTTTTTCATCAATAGTACGTATTTTTCATATAAAATGACACTTGGGATTAAAATAAGATTAATTAATTTCTATAATTTTTTAATAATAGATTTTTAGAAAAGGCATATAATTAATTTTTATTGAACATTTTAATTTTTCTTTCTTTAGAACAGCGTATCTCAAACTGTGGGGCATCCCCATAGGGGTGCATGATACTCCTATTTGGGGGACGTGAGCAAAGTCAAAATTAAAGATTTAAACTAAATATCAATTAACTGAAATGAAACAAAACAAAATAAATTCTGACAAAAAAATACATATTCCCACTGATATAAACTATTTATAAAAATTATTTGATAGTTAATTTATCATTTCTAAATTTAAAACCAAAAAATTGCTATTGCTAGGACTTTCATGGACTTGTCATATACAAAATATAATACATTTCTTGATAATTTGTGCAGTTTATAATTAAAGTCACATTGTAGCTTTAGCGTCCAAGTACATAATTATTGCATTCAATGCATGGTTTTTGTATGGGGGGGGGGCACGATGAAAATTATGACTAAAAATACGGTCGCAAACATTGAAAGTTTGAGAAACACTGCTTTACAAAACAAAATGAGAAGCAATAATGGTCTTAAACAAAAATGGTACAATACCAAGCTAATTCGTGCAAATATATTTAAAATATTTAGAAATATTATCATCTGACATAAAGCTAATTAAAATGTATTATATATTGTCTCCTTAAGGTATCCCTATACTTTGAAAATAACTTTTGAATATTTAAATTCAATAATTTTGAAAAATTCATTGTGTGACCAAATTATTTGATTAATTTTGGAATGTGATTTAATCCGTTAATTTTTAATTTAACAACCATAAACATGGCTCTAAAAATGTTTGCTTAGAAATTATAATAAATTCTGAGTGAATACTAAAATAAGAAGTTCAAAATACTTTCAATGTATAAAAATTTATTTTATCAAATGTATTGAAAGCAATACAAAGGCTCATCTCTCTCTATATAAAAGCAATTCTTGATGCTGTAATAAATTTATTTATACATAAGGTAAAGTTAAAAACAACAGAATGGTGCCAAACTACAGTTTGGATAAATTTACATTTATGATGAGGCTTTGCATAAACGTTCAAAAATAGATAAGCGTGATGATGAATTGCAAACAAGTAATATAAATAAAAATAATTAAGATAATTTCAACTTAGATCAACAAAGAAATATTTTATTTTAGCTATTTTTTATTAAATACTTGCAATTAAAATACATATGTATATAAATAGGACAGAATCACAACATTAAGTGGTAATTAATTTTTATTCATTATCCTTAAAGTATCGTATTGTTGTACAAAACAATTGCGTGTATAAAATTTCAGTGTTTAACTGAATGCTTTAAAACGTGAGAAAAATCCTTTTCAAGTGCTGAAACAAAGGGTTCGCTAAGTCGCCAAAAATGATGCCAACAGGGCTGTGCATTTGGAATTCTTTAAATAATTAGTTTTAATCAATTAATTTTATTAATTATAATTACATTATTGTGTATTGTCATCCCAAATAATCATGTACATTAAATTGCACAGCAATGGAACACTTTAAAATGTATTTTATTAACGATTGAAAATTCTACCAAGATAAATAAATAAATATATATAGGGAGTGTAAGCTAATAGTAGAATTGAATGAAATTCGAAATAAAAAGCAGGATAAAAACTTGAAATTTATTTTTCTCATGCTCACAATATATTGAAATAAGTAGAGCTACATAATACATGTAAATTGCGGTTCTACAATTCGAGCACTTTGTATGAACAGTTGTATAATTTGTACAATGGGGTTGGCCCGTCGTTAGTTGGACAGCGTGTAAATATCCTAGTATTTTATAATGGTTAAGGTATCCAACTAGGTTCGGAAACGTGATTTTGCAAAAGCGTACAAATAAATATTTTTTTTAATATTTAGTGTCACTTAGATTAGAATACACATATAAAATAATTTTAAGAATATTATTATTAAAAAAAATTAAACGTGATATTTTGGTAAAAAGGACCATAGAATTATTTATTTTAAAATATTCTCCTTTTAGGAAAATTGCTTCTAGAATAATAATATTTTGTTCATATGTAGCTCAGATCTTTGTGCAAGGCCTAAACTAGGATGTTTGAAATATATAACTTAGAAGTGGATTTATCCACATTTTAATACATCAAAAGGAAAACGTTTTAGGAAAACAACACCGATTATTATTTCAACTGGTAGTAATTCTGAAAAAAAAAATGGAATTTTTCAATAATCCTAGTTCAGACACTCTCGATAAGTCTTAGCTATCAAAATGCAAAATGTTTTCATTTTGGATGCATTTTTCATATAAGGAGAATATTTTGAAAATAAATAATTCTGTGTTCATTTTTTGTAAAAAAAATATCACATTTAAATAATTATTATTCTAATATTCTTAAAACAGTTTTATGCGTGTATCCTAATCTAAGTGACACTGAATATTAAAAAAAAATATTCTTTTTGTAGTCTTTTGAAAAATTATGTTTCCCAACGTAGTCGGATACCTTAAAGCGTTAGAGAGAATAGAGTAAAAATACCGAAGCTACTAAAATTGATTGTTTTTAAAAGCTTTTTACGCGTTTCTTATTACATATCTTTGCTGTACATGATGTATTACACCTGGCCCTCTTTAATAAGCATAATACACAAAATATAATGAAGACTGAAATCTACATATATATAACCAGTTAAGACAATTAAACTTAGTAAAAAAAATACAAAAATGTAATGAAATAAAATCAATTCACTGTTCAAATACAGTCATTACAATAGCTTTTTGTTTTCATTTTAGGTGAATATTTTAAACTTAACACTTACAATAATAAATAAAGTACTGTTGTAATAGCAATTATTGTAATAAAAATAAGCAAACATTTCTTGTAGCTACTCAGCAAAACTCAAGCAGTATGTACGACAGATATAGGTATGTAATACGTGTTAGAAAAAATTAAAAAAAAATGTAATAAACTTTTAGATTTCTTTCTGAAAGCCATTAGAAACTTATTTTTTTCTTGGATTATACTTTCAAAATATGTCGAAAGTTATTTAAAAAGTTTTGAAAGCATATTTCATTCGAAAATAAGTTTCATAATTTAAAAGGAAAGATAATGAAATACATATACATATATACATTTTTTTAAAATTTAAGTTCTGTAGTTTCCTTTTCTATTACTTTTAATAAAAACTAATATTCTTCAAACTTTCAGAATTGTTCCTAATATTCGCTAAAAGTTCACTCGAGCATAATATTGTATAAAGCTCTAGGACAACAAAGTATTATAAAACTTTTGTTAATAAGAAGGAAGATGGATTGAATTTTTTTCTCCTCAAGTTTGCATGTTTTGTGTAATCAAGCAAATAAACTTGTTCAAATATGGTTTTTTTTTTATAAAAGTAACAGGTTTCTTGTTTTTATGATGTAATATTTTAAGTATTTCGATGGTTTCTATCACTCATATTTCATAATTTATATTAATGTAAAACAAAAAAAAATAGTGTGATTTTATACATAACATAGATTATGATTGAGAATATTATAATACCAGAAATAATATCTTCTGTTGATAACTATATATTTATTAAAGAAAAATGTGAATACGAATATATATATATATATATATAATATGAATTCATCTACCATAGTGTTCATTGGCTCTAAATTTATTTGTATGCACATGTGAAATTTGTTATTTTAATTATTTTTGGTTTAGATATTTTATTTATATTTTTTAGACTCCAAACCTTTTACAAATTGATCTTAGAAAAAGTTGTATAGGTCTTAAATAATGACTTTATTATTTTTTAAATAAATTATCTCAAATACTTTTAAAAGACAAGTAAAAATTAAATTGAAAGTGTTTTTTTCAGTTATACTCAAGTAAACTGAATATTTCTTCCTCTAGTCAGTTGTTTTAATATTTCAAAAATAAAATTTATTAGAAAACACATAAATATTCTGTTATTTTATTTGCATTATCATTCATTGATTTGATTTCTGAATCCAGTAATTTTAAAACAATGAATGGAATAAAAAAGGAATTATTAGGAGGAATACCTGTTTTTCCCTACATGCAACTCAAAATGGAAAATTCTACTTGTGATGGGCTCATCACGTTTTCTACAAAAAACTCCTCTTGGGTTCTTTGGGTCCGAAAAAGGCAAATTCTTTCCAACCAAATTCAGAAGCGAAGCGTGAATATGCAAATTAGAAACTTTTTAAATAGCAGAAGTTTAACGAAAGCGTATGACCTATTGGGAAGTGATTATGCTAGTCTGAATTTAAGCGCGTGAACTGAAGGAAGACAAGAAAACGGTCATTGAGTGTGAAGCTATCCGCGATAGAACGATCAGGCCAAGGTGGATACTATTCCACGCGTGATAAACAAAATATATTTAGGATCCAAATGGACTGTGTTTAAACAAGAGATTAAAAGGTAGGATAATTCTGTTATCTATTAGGACTGTGTACAAGTTGATATTAGGAATAGGCGGGAAGATAGTGATCAAAGTCGCGTTTATTTGGTAATACGTATTGTGTGTTTTCTTACCTCAGATCCTCTATATATAAGTTATAATATAAATATTATCATTGTTGGTGTTTAAGTTAAGATCTTAATAAAGACATTTTAAGATCATGACAACGCCTGGTTCTTCATTCACTCCCACACCTCTAGTCACGAAGATAACTTAGGAGTAAGTTATCATCCACGGACGAATACCTTACATACTATTTTAATTAAACATATTTGATATAACATTATTTCAAGTAATATCACTCATAGAATGACAAAATATTGACAGTAAAACATTTCGTTACTAAGAAATAATAGCATAAATAATTTGAACATGCGTCTCTTCAAGAACAATGCGAGGATTATTGACGGATAATCTTTTAATTTTAAAACATGATAAGTAATAAAGATGACTTATATGGCTCATATTTACCGTTATACTTCATATAAGAAGCAAGTGTTCAATTTTAATTAAACATGCAGAAAACCTCGCTTTTTATGCAGAATTCTGTAACTTTAGAAAACTTTAAGACTAAATTTCTAGGTTGCAGCTTTCGTGGTTTGAAATATAATTCAAATACAAATTCACTGTTCTTCAAACTCCTGTCATTCGATATATTATTGCCGTGTTAAAAAAATTGTTAAGTTTTCAGTGGGTGAATGCTTATTAACTTTTGATTATAAAATAATGCGAGGACCGCTGGTCATTGTCCTCATAGTTCTGAGCCACGGTCAAGTGAGGAGGAGGACATTTAAGAGGACAACCCCTCTCCAAAGGGCACTCAAGACCCTTAAAAGATATCCGTGCAATCGAGAAAAACGTCCTTCTTCAAACCAATGTAGCTTAGTAATTAAACGCAACAATAATTTGAAATTTTAACCGCATGTGATAATCACATATAGTTACATTAAGTTTCAAATTTTCAAAGAAATTGAGAAAAAATGTAAAAAAGTTATAAAGAAATAAAAATAGGGCAATTTTTCAAAAATATGAAAAACAGTAATTTGCACCTCGAAGGATTCTGAAGTACAAAATGGATAAAATTTATAAAATTAATTTTAATTGGAACAAAA
>BMAV01022040.1:81050-102756 GCA_019973955.1 Trichonephila inaurata madagascariensis
TTCGTCCAAAGTTGCCTTTGTCTTGTAGTGTTTTTTTTTTTTTTTTTCATTACCTGCATGTTGCGGTCCGCGTGAAATACCTTTCATGCGCATGTGGCCCAGCGGGAAAATAGGTTGAATATCTCTGATCTAGAATGATATTGGTTAACAGGTTTGGCTCACCAACAGGGGTGTAGCTACCACCCGCATCAGCCTTATCAATGATATGGAGGGGGGCCGTGGGTAGCATAGTGGTTAGAGCATCGGACTTCGGAACGGAAGGCCTGGTTTCGATGCCCGTACCGCCAAATACCCTCCGAGTACACGCGGAGCACGTGCTCGTTAAATCAGTGGGTCCGAAACTTTTGTGGGCTGAATCACGAGTGCAGGGAACTGGAGAAAATTTCATTCTAATTCGGTTCCATGCCTAAATTGTGGAGGGGGAGATAGGTGGTGTCGCCATCTATCGTTCCTTCGGAAATTTCTCCGATCTAAATTGTACTGTCACCTGTATTGTGCTCAAGGCTAAAATCCAACGACAGGCTTGCATCTAGCCCATTGCCACGATGAATTTCGAGGGCCTCGATCTGATTATGTCAGACAGGTGGCATGAGCAACAACAACAACATGATATGGGGCCACAACATAAGTGAGAAAAAATTGCTAATATATTAAGGGGCCCCCAAAAAGGGTGGGCAGGAAGTTTTGAAACGGGGCCCACTCAAGTCCAGCAGTGCGAGTGCTCACCACAGTTACAAGGTTGCCCACTTCTGGTCAAGAATGTAACAAGAAGAGAATAATTTTTATCTACTTTTAAGATGTTGTATAAAATAACTCTACTTCCAACATCATAATCAATGTGGAAATTATACATAATACATGAATTTGTGCTTTGAGGAGAAAGTGGAAGACAAGAAGCCTCACAAATTTCAAATGCTCAAAGAAAAAGCAAAGAACAACGGTCGAACCTTAAGTAGAATGCTCAAAAATGCATATTTGCTTATATATAAATCCAGTATTACACAAAATTAATTTTTCGGTATATAAATATAAATACAATGTACGTAAAAATATTGTAATTCTAAAAAAAATACTAATATTATCTACAAGAAATGTGTGGCAATAATTTTACTGGTAAAAATCTGAAATGTGATGTGGTTCTTAAAATATTTCATGAGATGTTTCATGTATATAGCAAAAATAGGGCTCAAAATTAAAAAAGAATCTTTAGATAACATTTAAACACAAATCGGGGCAACTCATGAGTTGTATAAACCGGCTTCTGTAATCTAAATATGAGTATATTTAAAATAAATTTTATACATAAATGAAGAGCAAGTATTTATTTTTTTTTGTTTAGAAGTCTGTATAAAAATAATGGGATAAAAGTAAAAGGCTTTATAAACAAGATTTTTCATTGTATGAATCATCCTTTTAAACTGTTTCACTAAAAATAATTTTCTAATGTGTATATTTTTTAGGGTAAAAGTCATGAAATATTTTGGTTAGGCAAGAAATTAAGTTTGTAGTACCAAACGAAAAACATACATGCTGAAATAAATGAAATATTGTTACAAATTTGAATAAAAAATATATTTGAAATTCTAATCACATGCTAGACTCTTGTTTCCTGTATAAATAAAATAAATAGCTTTTTTTATTGATTCTGTGAGTAAATTGAATAAAGAAAGATAAATCAAAATGATAATAAATTATTTTGTACTGCCATAAAATAAAAACCTTTCAGTATCGGGAAAAGTAAACATCATTTACAAAGGAAGAATGAAAAAGGAAACAATATATTTCATTTCAAATACCGAATTAAATTCAATGAATGGAATTTATTACTATATCTAGAGTTTTATAAAAACATTTGTTTTTCAAATAAGTAAGAATGATAAATAAGGGTTACATTATGAATAGCTTTATCAAAATACAGCAAAACGAAAAATACTATTTTTATCTACTATCCAATAAAGCGATTAAATATTCCGAAGCATAGTACTACTTTTCCAATACTTTTTCACGCAAAACAATTTAAAAACGGTAATATTTTTCAAATAAAAATGTGAATTTTTTTAAACATTTGCCCTCTATCTAGAATTTATTAAACCACAATTCATAGGCACAATTGTGCAAGATACGTATACAAATATATGTGCCTGTATGCATTATTTTGTGAGTACTTTTTTTCTTTGCAGTACTTGCATATTTATTTGATATTTTTCAAATGTTCATGGAGGTAACTCTTCTCATTGTTTATTTTAATTTTATTTATTGTTATTTTTTAAAAATATTTCTGTACGATCTTATCGACTCGCAAAGGGATACAGTGAATCACAAAATCTAGTTTAACCCCACATTATGATCCTTAGCCAGAAAATGATTTTTGAGTTGCTATCTAAATTCTTATCTTTCGATTAATTTCACTTTTTTAGTTCAATTAATAATTTTGTTTCAAAATTTTGCAAATTCATGCATAACATATTTTCTGCTTATTATATTTTCCTATATATATATGTGTGTGTGTGTCCACGCGCTTGCGATTAAATGCATTTATATATAAACTAAGATTCTTTTCCCCCTTATTACTTCTTTTACCGATTCTTCCCCTCTTAAATAATATGCAAATGCAAAAATAAAATGAAATAAATAATTAAGAAAGGAACAAAGAGTATTCTTGCTGAGGTGTACTCTGGATGAGTGAGGATTTTGCACCACGTCATATTTAATGGACATCAATTCCTCTACACCAAGGATGTCAAACTCAAAGCCTAACTTAGGCCTAATGAAATGTTTAACTTTGAGTGGACTGCAAAGGAAATTAATATTCATAAAAACTTAAGTTTACTTCGAATAATATATTATAATAAACACATAGGAAACAACAAGAAAAATTTTATGTTAACGTCCTTACACTTGGCATCTCTTCTGTGCTGCTATCTTTCAAATTTCTAGACAAAGTTTGATATTTTATTACATATTTTTGTGTGCCGATACACTGGAGAAGCTGAAAAAATGTCCATTGTGGTGCTGCATGTGGCCCTCGAGTTTAACACCCCTGCTCTACACAGAAGGTCTTCAGTAGCACTAAGGCTCAAACTCATGATACACCGGCTACGAGTTCATGATACTAACCACTAGATTACAGCATCCACTATATACTCTGGAGGAATATTTTATCAGCATAATAATGCAAAAATATTTTTTAGTCAAACAATGAATTTCTTTCGTAAAAATATATCATTTAAATTAACTATTATTTAATGCGGGTTAAATTTTTGAAATATGGATTTTTTTTGCTGGCCCATGGGCTAAACTTGACCTCTTCGTATTATTTATTAGTAAATAGTTGTATAATGTAAGTAATTATTAAAAAGGTATAGACATATAATTTAGGCTAAAATTGAATGAAGAATGAGACAATTATTCTTTGACACGGAGAGTAATTGCAAAAAAATAAAAAAATAAAAAAGATAAAAAGTTAAAAACTGCTAGCGTATTTCTAGGGGTCCTTTAAGGAATAACTCATGGAATGTGGAAAAGATTAGTCGGGTATCTGCGGGTTATCCATCACATGATTTCTAAAAAGTGATAAATTTCGGATGGTATTTCTGATACGCTCTAACAGTAAAAAATCAGCATTTTACTGAAAAACGTAAACTAAGATATGTGTATGCCCTAAAAACACACACACACACATATATATATATTAAATGTTTCTTACAATGTGGAAATAATTTATCGTTTACTTCAAATAATCTAAAATTCTAAGGAAAATTTTATTTTTTATTTTTTTACTATAATAAAGCTCATAGCTTCTATATTTCGCTAAACTTTCTTTGACATTTAGTGTGGAAAGTAATTTGAAATGTGATGAGATAAATTATAAATTAAGTTTCAGATTCTAAAAAGTGTTGGGTATAATATTTATGCTCTTATCATTAGTGTATTTTTTTTCAAAATGCGTGACTTCTCCATATGATTTAAAAAAGTATTCACATTAATTTTGTCCAGAAATATTCCATTCAAAGACATTATGGTCAAATTTACTGAAAATATAATTTCTACATACTTTCTTTGAAATTAATTTTAATAACATGTGAAAGAAAGAAATAAGCAATTATGTTTCATAAAAATAACATGAAATGTTCATATTACTGTGCATTGCAAATATATTTAGTTATTTGTTACCTATTTCCACAAAACTAACCATACTTCTGCTTATATCACTATCAGTTCACCATTCTCCCACAATTCCTCTTAACCCGCGATCACTCGCGCGGGGTGTTCTCTACACCCCAGCAACAAGAAAATCCTCCCAGATTTCTAAAAAGAATGTGCAGAACCATAATTTTTTCTGTAGCTGCACATTTTAGGTCATTGAACCTTCAGGCGTGATGCAATCCCTCTTTAAGAAACGGTTGGAATGTAATGACCTTGAAAAGTTTATCTGGAGGGCTGAGAATTCCCGCGAGAAGTCGAGCATTTGTATACAGTCTGCTCTGAAAGTTTGGAAAATGATTAAAAATATTATTTTTCTATACTTTCTACTATCATTATCTTGCTAATTATAAAGTATATTTATTATTGGTAGAGACGTTTTATATATACTGGTTTATGAAAAAATATAAAATTATGTGTTTTAAAATGAAAATTTTGTATGTTTAGTTTAAATTAATATTAGTCTCATTTGTGTGCAATAAATTAAATAATTTTATTTGTATAATACAAAACACATCTTGTACTTTATAAATATGTATCATAATGACTTAATTTTTATTTTTATAATTAAATACACGCGTTAAAAGTTTGGGTTGTTCTCTACACCCCGCGAGTAACGAAGGTAGCAAAAACAGGCGCGAGTGACCGCGGGTTAAACATTCCAAAATCAATTTAAAAAAAAAAGACATTGAATTTTTAAATTTTCTTCCCGTAGCAATTTCTCCTAACAAAATTCCATTCAACGAAACTCTTCCAAATCCACAAAAAGTTGAAATCCTACAACTTTCTTTTTGTTACCACATTTCGCCAGCAGTTGTTAAAAAAAGGTCTTTGAAAACAAAACAAACCGGCAGAAGATATTTTCTTTCGGAAAAACAGAGCAAGACACACGTGCTCGATAGAGAACAAGACGTAGGATAAGCTTCGAGACCTAGCGTAATTACTTCGATAGAGATTTGGCATGGCACTCCTTTATTTTTTCCCCTACTAAGGGATTTTTTTAGTTGCTGCATCCCCCTCCCCACATTTCTGTTATATCTATATGTTGTCTTTGTTCTTGTTTTTAGTTCTAGTCTTCAGTTTCTCGGATTGTTTTCTTTAGATCAGTTGATTCCTGATTGGTTGGTCGGTTTTATCGTTCCCAAACCGGACATGCTCCATAAAATGTTCGCAACGACCGTTGGCGTTGAAAACCGCTTTTTTTGGCGAAATAAATCAGACCCACATTATGTAATTTTTTTCTTTTGGCGCAGAATGATATTTCCCATGCCGTAGAATTTATTCTTAACCCTTTTCGAAAGGAAAGAAGTGGAATTTCATTAAATCCGAGTCATAAAAGATGATTCGTGATCAGTTAGGAAAATAATTTTTTTTTCTTTTTATGTGGAATCACGAAACACCGCAGATGAAGATTTGGATTTGTGAGGGTTTTTTTTTTTTATCTTTTGTTTATGTATTCTTCATCAAAATAGATATATATCCAATCTGCTTCAAACTTTTCGAAGACGGAAATGAAATTACTTGTCTTTTCGAAATGGAAAGTTGAAAGATTTGATTGGATTATTTTTTTTTTTGTATGCTATCAATCTTTGCAAGATCAAATAAGTAGTCTCATATTTCTTGTTATTTATGTAAACTTGATGCTCTTTTTTTAAACATTGAATGTCTGAAATGTAAATTCGTTTTCAAAACATAAAAATGAATGATTTTTACATTTGTGTCTGGAAATGCATCCCTTTGATTGCATTTGAATTAAGTGATGGGAAGTTTAATGCCGTTGGTACCCAGTAGTTCTGTTTCTTATGAAACCAATCTATCGGACTGTTTTAATATTAATTTTAGCAATTACGACTTATAATTACGAATTCATTTCCTACTATTAGCTCACTCTCTCTATTTATTTATTTATTTAATTATTTATCTTGGTGGATTTTCAATCGTTAATAAAATACATTTTAAAACGCTCAATTGAGCTGAAATATTATATAAATGTTTATTTTGGATGTCAGCACAGTATACCGGTAAACCGGGGTACCGAATACCGTTATTTTGAGCCATTTGGGCAATTTTGTAATGCCGGTATTCACAAGTTTAAATACCAGTTTTTCGGTATTTACTAGATTTTTTTAAAATTGTCTCCACTATATGTTCAGAGATCACCAACATAGTAACATAGTATACAGTTTTGTTTTTATGTCTCCGTAAGGGGTGAAATTAATTAGACTCTGAATATGATGTTTCATCGTACAATCAAGAGAAGTGATAAAACATGGGAATTATCCAAGGGGACAGGCCAAAACTATCCAATTGCAACCCAGAGCGATGCTTCACACGAGCAGAATCCGTGTTTTGATATTCGTATCGGTGACAACAAAGTTGTAGTTGTAAAAAAAGTGATTAATATTTCTATATTTTTTAAATTGGTGCGTTTGTTATTCACATTTGTATCTGCATATCATACTTTAGAGTTCAAAATATTTTTCAGATTCATTACATAAATACTCATAAATAAGAACCAATATTAATAAACAAGAATAATTTTAAAGAACAAAAAAAAATAATAATAATAAAAACATTTGATGATACTTCAGATTGGTTTCATTACTTATATGAGAATATCGGGCATTTTTTAAAAGTATGTCACGCATTGCTGACAGTACCACCAATTAGCGTAGATGCCGAAAGGGCGATTTCAACAGCAGGTAATTTTTGCACAATAATACGTTCCAGATTTGATGACAGCACAATTCATGCATTATGTTTTTTAAGATCATTTAAAAAAAATTGTAATAGTACCACAGACTGAATTGTGATATTTACACTTTTTTTGTGATTTAAATAAATAAGATGTTCCTTTAATTTTTTTGTGATTCTTTATATACCGTTATAATTTATAAGTTGCAAATTATTTTTGTGATACTGACACTGGCTAATAAAACTGACAAATATAACAAAGAAACACCTGTGTTTTCGTTCTTTCTGTAACATTTCTACTACCGGTATTAAAATCGATATCCCGGTATTAGAAAATACCGAATACCGGTATTGAACTTTAAGTCCCATATTGCAATCCCTAGAATCAGCTTAGGTAATATCCTTTGCTAACCACTGAACGGTTGTAAAAGTTTGAGCTTTTATTTACAGTCTTGAACAGTGCTTATCTAAGTTACAATATTAGGGACCCAATATTCAATCATAATTTTCATTGTGGCCCCTCTTGCAATAACTATGTAGTGAATTCAATAATACTATACTTTGGCCAGAAAACAGCGAAACGACTTTAACCTCTTAAGACCCTCCAACCCCCTCGTATATAAACGTCTCGCTAAGCCAAGGCGTTTATTTCCTCGGACATATGTATGCGTCTTTCCAAAGCACGGTCATTTCTTTACAGTGCTTTCCATAAAATTATTCCGAAGGCTCTGGAATGCAATGAAATGACCTTGACAGTATTTGCGAAGGATTTATGTATATTTCAAATTATATATTTGCTCTTCATTATTCCTCCCCCCCCCCCCCCCATCACCACAATACATAATTTACGCGTGGATACGTGGAAAACGGTTGGCATTCGGTAGCGAATTCCTTAACTTTTATTTGGCAGTTAAGGGAAAATTATAAACCGGACAAATTATCAAGATAAGTGTTAATTTTTGTTTTTAATTACATATATGATAAGCTTATGGGATCACTGGTGATTAATAAACTTTTCCTTAAATTAATTATAAAATACATTGAGTAGCATTGATATATTGTGTATTTTATTTTTTATATATTATGTCAAAATGTATTTTCAAATTTTTTTAAGTAATCTTTTGTTTTTGACTTTTTAATATACTCGCGCCCCCTTCCCCACCGGGGGGGGGAAGTGCCGCATAGTTTGAGAAAGAAAAGAAGAAGACATAACTCCACAACAGGGCTAAAAGTCGTATACCAAAACATATTACTATGAGAGACTTTCAGAATTATAACATTAACACGGTATTAAAACGAGAGAGATTTCCTCCTATGTAACTTGATAGTAAAATTAGAATACCCATTGGCCTTGAAAACAACAGATTTTCTATTTAGAAGGAAACTCGTTTCTTTTCTAGGATTCCTAAGAATACCAACAAGTTGTTAGACTAAGAGTCAGTCATGTACTAAGAGCGATTTTACTGATGACATGAAGGAGAAGCGCTCAAGGTTATTAATAAGTATCCAAAAAGAGATTTTTGTGTGTGCCTTTACAGATGGTTCTTCTGAAGAAGAGTTCTCGAATGGAGATTCAGTGGTTTAAAACCACTTCAAAGATGCAACCTACCAAACACACACACTCAGTGATCGGTACGGGTGCTATTGCATCTTGCTTCCCCTGTGTACTTTGGATGATAATTGAGGCTCTTTATCTACATGAGACTCCTTATTCTAGAGCAAGTTAAAGGTATCAACACACTTTTTATGACTCAAAAGCAATCCTCCAGGGAATTCTAAATGGACGGTCATGGGATATTGAAGAGATTTGCTCTCGCCTGTTTATATTACAACAGTGCTTCTAAAACTTTCAATATTTGCGACCCGCTTTTCAATTATATTTTTCATCGCCCTCCCATACAATAACAATATATTGAATTCAATAATATTATACTTTTAAACTAAAGCTACAATGCAACATTTTAAGTGCCATCGGTGTATATAATCGTCTCGCTCAGCCAAAGCATTCATTGCCCCGGACGTATATATACGTCTTCCGAAATACGATCTTTTCTGTGCACTGCAGTCTATCCCCCCATGAGCCACATACGCCAGCCTACGTGTAAAACGGTGGCATTAGGGAGCGAATAGCGTAATTTTTAATCGGAATTTAAGGAATTAATTACAAACAGTACAAATTTTCAAGAAAAGTGTTAATTTTTGTATATAGTTTTACATATGAAAAGCCAATTGGGGTCGCTGGTAATTATTAAACTTTCTTAACTTAGTATTGTTTAGTTACAATACATTACACAGTGCTGATATATTTATAAATGTATTATATCAGTATAAATGCGTATTTTATTTTTTATGTGAGAATGTATTTTATTTGTTTACTTTCAGTAAGTTAATAATTTCGTTAGATCTCTCTGTTTTGTTTTCGACTTTTCAAAATGCTCGTGCCCCTCTCGTGGTGTTATCGCGCCCTCCTAAGGGGGCGCACCCCACAAATTGAGAAACGTTGTATTAGAAGAATCAAATAAAGTCTTCTTTCCCCAATTGTTGTATGCACATGTTGACGTTACAGGTAGGGAAAATGTGGATAAACAAGCGATAGAGGCTAAAAGTCTCGATAATGACAGATTTGTCTTTGCACAATGCTATCTAGCTACACGCAAATGCTGTCGCCAATTTCAAATTATGAGAGAATTCAAATCCTGTAAGATATCAATGCTGTAATATAAGTGGAGACCACCTTATAACAAAGAATATTGCTAGGCTAAGAATTAGGAATAGGTCCCGAAGGTGGTGTGGAGACGGATAGGGTTAGTATATGAACTTTTAGGAATTGTGATAACTGTCCAAATACTGAGCCAACATCTGCTCATATTTTTAAATGTCCAGCTATTCCTGATGCTGTACAAGAAGTAAGGGTTGTCCTTTCGTCAAAAAATCTCTTTGCAGATAATATTGAACAGATTGCCAGAACAATCCTGTGGCCCATGGTACTTTCTGATTGTGTCCCATCATAGACACGACAGTATCGTTATCGTTATCAGTTTAATGAAACAAATATACCTTGTCACACCTTTCTGCTTTCTTTTTAATGAAGAATGAAATTGCATCTTGAAATTCTCTTCACAACCTGCAGATTTGTCATCGAACTTGAATCTACATTTATTTTTCCTAATCTTCATGCAAGTAATACTTTGCTCACAAATATTTGTCGATTAAAATATAAAGAATATATTCTCAACAAATTTTATCCAATATGCAAATTATCAGCTGGCCAATTAATAAGGACAATTAATGTCATAACATATCAGGTAGTTTCAGGTATTTTTTTTTTCTTATAAAGAAATTTGGTTTTCGAAATAGTGAAAAATACAAGACAAGTCTTTGATCGCGCTCGGGAAAGAAATTTCGATTCAAAGTGTTTTTCCTGACTGTCTTTGGGGACTACAAAAACTGCTTTGTGAGCCGCTATTTGCACAAATATGTTTTAAAGGCAAATGAATTAAGTTAAACTAATCTTTTTAATAATAAAATGGGTTTTTTTTTTATCTTAGTTCACAAATTAAAATTATCATCCACTTCCTTTCTTTTTTTAGTTCATTACGAGGTTCATTACACCCAGTTTTTTTTACACTATCTTTAAGTTAAAATGTTAAAAAAAAACCCTCTTTTTTTGAAAATTTTATTTGTTATAATACTGTTCCTAAATCAACGTGTAAAAAAATTCAAGCTTCTACCACACCTCAGAAACCAGGTAGCATTGTGCAATGTTATTAAAAAGTAATTACTGAAGAATCCCTTTATTCAATAACTTGATGTTTGACTAGGTATCAAGAGTTGTATAAAATAATCTAAAAATATATCCACAATTGTTTACAATATACTTTTTTCTTAAAAGAAAAAAAAGTTGCTAGCCTCAAGGGTTTTTGGAAAGTAGCATAATCATTCAAAACAGATTATCGGGCAATATGTTCTATTAAAGATTTTGACGCATGTGGATATCTGTAGTAATGATAGAGAATTGTGGACATTGCTTACTAAGCAATCTCTTTTATTATTTAGTAGCAACACACATAATTACGTAGCTAAACGTTATTTCTGTATTTATTTTTTAAGATGTTTTTTTTTTTATTTTTAATTTTTGTTTGGCAGATTGTATTGCTTGCGTATCTTAATTTTCCCTAATAAACCTGTATCAACATAATTTGTCGTTTTTCTGGACAAAATTATCTAAATACAGTTTTTTATTTCATCTGACATTTTTGTTCGAATAATCTGAAACAAATGTCCTAAATTTTACTATGCGACATTTTTCTTACACACGATTTTTTTGCACGCATTTTAAAGGAACCTACCTACCGTGTAAAATAAAACATTGGGTATATATATAAACAAAGATATACGCAAAATTTTTATTACATATTGCTGCACGTTTCTATTACAAGTTAGCATATATAAATTCCTACGAAATTAATTTAAAATATAACTAAGGATTTTTAAAAAATTATAAATTTAAGAATAGAATTCATAAATATTTCAAAATTGGGACCCTTATTACTTGTATATAAGCTTAATTGTTTTACATGCCTATCTAAAAGTATGACTTCTTTTGCAAAAAAACAAGGTATAAATAGAAGTAATTATCTTCTTACAAGAGGTTGTAACCATCTTATAAGCATGAGATAAAATTCCATTCAAAACTTTAAATAAAATAGAAGCTTTAAAATATAAAATAGTTAAACTTAAAAGTATATTGATATTCCAGAGCATTAAACATAAAAATAAATTGTAATTAAATTCTTTATTTTATCGCAAAAAACATATAAGTTTCTGAATTTAAGCAAAACCAATTATAATGAATTAAAAATATTAAAAAATTGTAATCTTTAAAAGAGATTAAGGAGAAAGTAAATCACACACAGAAATGACGAATAAGAAAAAGAGAAAAATTGTATAGCTATTTAAGCTATGACAACAACGTATGGATTTTTGCGTGGGTGTGGGTTTGAAAGAATTTTTTGGAAGTAATGAAAAAAAAAATAACGCATTACTTGTTGTTAAAATCATTTTAAGTAACTCAAACAGTTTAATGGATGTTGAGAGGACTGTGTACAAACCCTGTGATCCCCTAACCACCACCGTCAAACGTATGGCCATAAGTTATAAATTCCTAATTTCAAATAAGATATGCCTAACATTTAACTTCCATCAAAACACACCAGCAATTTGTTTCGTCATAACAATTGTGAATAAAGTAATTCTCTGTCTTTAAATAACAGATAATTTAAATCATTACATAGTTTTCAATTTATTTTTGTAAATGAGAAGTTAAATTATCAACGGCAGTGTTAAATTAAGTAAAATGGACTGGAAAAATAAATACTATGATAAAAATAATTTTACCACAGATACAAAAAGATGCATATATTTCCGTAAATATACTGTTTAGTATTTAATGTAAATTTCTCTCCTTACATAACAATTTATACCTTATGTATTGTTTGGAAATAGTTGAAAATAGATAAACATTTTAACCACTTCAAAATATTTTGTACTATTACTGTAATTTTACTAAACCTAGTACTTAACGTAATTTCAAATACTTTAAAAACAAGCATATAGAATAATAGTTGTATTATATAGCAGTGTACCTTACTGTCACGATATGTATTTTGTTTTGTGTGTGACATTAAACCATTTGCATAATATTTAATATAAGTATAGTGTGTGTGGGTTCATGGCGAAATACCGAATTTATTAAGTTTTTGTTGAAATATTTGAAAAGGTAATATGGAAGTACGTTTTCGAAAGAAGTTATGGGTGCCACGGAAAAAGTTTTACATTTTGTTTATTTGAGTAACCTTTGCATTTCATAATGGCATGTCTAAGTAAAATGATAAAAAGTAATAAACTTTCTGAACAAAACAGTTTCATTTTTTCAAAATAAATACTCTGAAAATATTATTTCATATATCTCGAGAGGGGTAATGTAAGTGTAGAATGTTTAAGTGGCCTTAATGCGCAATAATAATAAATTAAGAAGTCTTTAAAATATAAGTTGATATTTATGTGAAATATAATAAAGGTGTTAATCTGTTTAGTAAGTTGAAATGTCATAAAAGTCATTGTAAAGAATGAAATGCTATATTCATGATATAGTTGTTTTGCACGTGCGTAAATTTCATTTTTTATAAATTTATGTGTTGATTTATGCTTGTGAAAATTCACACAGTTTCTTAGTTAAAAACTATTTTTACTCAAATCCAAAACTTATTCACTTATATATACGAGTATTTTTGATAATTTTCTTACGACCTTTTCGTTTCATGTTCTTTAGTTCTCAGGTTCTAGTACATGCTCATTATAACAAATAACAAAGTTTCACTGTACTTTTTTAAATTTTAAAATACACTAGGTTTTAGAACACGTTTTTTTTTGTTACATTCAAAGTGCATTAAGTAAACAATTCCCTTTCAACAAGCAATGGAGTGACTTTCATTCATCGAAGTGTGTACACTGGTGAAAAAAACAGTTTATACTTTTCTTAACATAATAAAGTTGTGTAACTTTTAATGATGTGAAATACTATTTTTTCAGAAAAAAAGTCAGAACAATGTGTAGTTTTCTCTTATTTGCCTAACCAATGTGTTTTTTATTACACTAAAAGTATAAAGCTGATTCAATTCTGAACTCTACAAACTTCATTCTAGTAAAATTCCTTTAGAATTAACTTGTGAAATAGCTGTTACACATCAACCAACACACCCATTATCCTAGCAACCAACAAATCATTCCATGCCATTAACCAAAAAGCATGAACAATAAAAACCTGAAAAAGATATGCCTTACATTGTTAAACAATCCCTATTTTTACCATTATCGTTACCTTTTATTCAAACCTCTAAGTGAGATTTTTCTTTTAGAAAAAGCGACACTCAACGTTGCGACCAAGAACAACCAGACAAAAGTAACGGGACATGCTATAATCCACTCCTTTCTGTCCTGCCATGACGCTTGCGTGAACGAACATCTGTCTTCGGGACAGCATAGAACACAATGACTGCCACAACCATCTGCCGCCAGAAATGAATAACATTATCTTCTAACTTACATTCGAAAAAGACAAAAGGGGAAAAGGTATTACAGTGAATAAACAACACAAAATAGAGAGGGATAAATGATTGGATAGAGGATAAAAAAATACGGTATCTGTTTGTGTGGGGCTTGTCTGTTTCAAGCTCGGGACATTAGTCTTCGAGGGAAGGTACGAAAGACTTACCTGAATCCCGAAGAATCTGAGAATCGTTCACTTTTTTTTATTCTTTTGTGTAGCATGTCTTAGTTCTGGCAGTGCTTTTGGCAGGGTTTGCCTTGGGGAAAAGGATTGTAAATGAGGAGTCAAGTTTGGAGTCAGATGGCCTGAAGTGAAATTTCTGAAACTTGGAATTAGTTGAAGTGGTGATCGCGACGATCATGTAAGATGAACGATTTCGAGCCACACACATAAGGCTGGGTGAAGTTTTAAATGAAAATTCTGAATGACTGTAACCTTAAGGTATCCGACTACGTTCGGAACCGTGATTTTGCGATAGCGCATAAATGGATAATTTTCATGATATATAGTGTCACTTAGATTAGAATACATGTATACAATTGTTTTAAGGACATTTTGATAAAAAAATTATTTAAATACAATATTTTGGCAAAAAATTAACTTAGAATAATTTTTTTTCAAAGTGTGAAAAATGCTTCTATTCTAATAATATTTTGCCTTTATGTAGCTCAGACCTCTCTACAGAGGCTCAACTAGAATTTTTGAAATATATAACTTAGGAGTGGGTTTATCCATATTTTACGACAACAGAGGGGAGCAAGGTTAAGGAAAAAACGCCGATCATTATTTCAATTGGTTGTAACTCTGAAAGTATTGCGAATTTTTCAGAAATCCTAGTTGAGCCTCTGTACAAAGGTGTGAGCTATAGACAAGCAAAATGTTATCATAATAGAATCATTTTTCACAAAAGAACATTTTGAAAAAAAAGCTTATTCTAAGTTAATTTTTTGCCAGAATATTGTATTTAAATAATTCTTTTTGTCAAAATGTATTTAAAACAATTTTATACATGTAGTATAATCTAAGTGACACTAAATATCATGAAAATTATCCATTTATACGCTTTTTTAAAATCACGATTCCAAACGTAGTTGGATACCTTAAAAGAATTAACACAAGGGTTGACACTAAAAAATATCCTCAAAACTGATACTTTTGATAAGATTTGGTGGGTATAAGACCATACTCCCTTATTGAAATTAAAGATATTATAGTGCTCTTTGTTTGTTTTAAACTTGGTATGATTCAGATTTTTTCTTTTGAAAAAATATCTGAAGTAGATATTTAGAGCATCATCGAAGAATGAATATTGTTTTAAATCCGTGCAATCAACCTAGGGGAAAAATAGTTGAAATTTCCTTTTTATTCTTACAAAAAATAAAAGATAAATATTTTTAAAGTAAGACATTTAAATATATCGCCTGAACAGCAAATATATAAACATTCTTAAAAATATTGGATATTTCTAGATGGATACACATGTATTTTATTAAAATATTTAGTTTTCTTAGATATCTACATAATTGTGTATTATCACTCTGAAATTGACGATGATTGGCGACTTCTTGTTGAAGAAAAATAATGATTTATAAAATAAGAAAAAAATATTTATCGCATGTTTGTACAACTATGATTTAAGCTTTAAGTACTTTTTTTATTTACTTGTTCAGAATTGTGAACTTTTGAGAGTGGTTTTCGTATTCTACTTCAAATGGATATTTCAACATAACATATACAAAAATAAAATTAAAATATCACATTTAAAATATACATCTCCTGTAAGGCTTGTGGGGGTTATTGGAACAAGTGTTTCTCCAATTCCAAATGCTTTGATAACAATTTGAACTCTGCGTGTTGACAATGTCTATTTATTGAAATATAATATCATGATTTGTGCGAATTCTACGAAACAACTTCATGGGAAACTGACCTAAGTTTCATAACCAAATCCTATGGTTTTCTAGTAAATATTTTTTTATTGGTTTCTAAGCAAAAACTATCTTAAATTATTTTAGAATAAAACAGGATGGTATAAAAAGTGGTTTAATTGCCGACACTAGACCTGACTAGAGATAAAAATTAAACAAATGTGTATCTATTTCAGGAAAAATATAAATATAACAATATCTATAACTAATCTAGATAAATAGCTTCAGGAAAGTGATTATGTCAAAATACTGAATGAGGTTATGTCAAAAAAGTAAGCTCGGGATAACTCGTGATTGTTTAACTACACATCATTTGAATGTGAAGTTTTGTCATTACTCGCTCGGGTCTAGGAAGCTCAACATTATAAATGTACAAGACGTAAAACGCATGCGTAAGCTGGCATGAAAATTAAGAAATTGGGGAAGGCAAAGGTATCTCTGAACGTTTAAAGGAAACTACCAAAGATTGCACACATTAAATTCTTCATCAAAATGTTTTAAGTATTGTTGTGTTTGTAAGATGTGTGTTTTGGTACGGTATTGCGTGTCAGTTATATCAGTTTTTGACTATCAGTTACACAAATCAATAAACATTAGTATTATTTTTCTTAAATCTTTTACAAAACCAGATTTGATGCATATTTTTTTTTTCAGATTAGAAGACCGAAAACCGGTCTTTAATTTTACTAATACGGTGCATTCAATATCCGCAGTAAAATATTGTACTCTTGAAGCATTTTTTTTCCAAAGTTTTTTTTTGTTGTTGTTGCTCACTAAAACCACATACACAGTTTAAGAAATTTAGACTAAGATAGAATGGTGGAAAAGACAAATATATAAACAACACGAAATCATAAGCAGGGATATCATTAGGAAACTTCTACAGATTAATATAATTGGAGCATTAAAACTAGAAATCACGAGCATGATTTTTATGAATAAATCGTTTAAGATAACCAGAATGTGGAGCATTACAATTAAAAATTCTAAGTATGGGTGAAACTAAGACATCACTTCAAGTTGCTAGTAAATAGGGCTTCAGCCAAGAATCCTGAATATATAGTACCTATTTTGAAATCATTTCAGGTAACCAGAATGTAATATATTTTTTATCTGCGATAATTTTCGCAAATTTGCAGTGAAATGACTTAAAAAATATGCGAACATTAATTTTGGTTCTAAATTTATGTAGATTTAAATTTACAGGTAGAGTTTAAAATTCGCTATACTTTACAAACTATTATAATTTCAACTTATTTATTTAAATGTAAACTCATAAGGTTTTTAGATCTCTTTAAAATTCATTTCAGATAATCATTTCAAAAGTTTAGCAATGAAGATTAGTTCAAAACTAATTATATAATATGGTTTTTAAAAGGAAGCAGTTAGTTACGTAATGGGTTTCTTTTTTTATTTCTGCCAAATAGGTAATTGAAAAATGCTTAAATATTTCAATAAAATTATTGTATTTTGAAATATAAAATTACTATGCTTGATTAATTAATAAGTTAATTTTTACATTTCACTCAAAAGTTTCATTCAGTCGTGAAAAAAAAATAATTAAAAAAATATTTTAATTAAATATTTTTAATTTAATTTTGCCATTACAGAAATAAATTAATCATTGTGCAGTCTTATGGGAAAAGTTCTACATTATCAAAAGTGAAGTTTAATCTATTTTAAAGTATAATTGAATATTTTAAGAAAATGTACGGGAAAGTAAAATATAGGAATTTACCTTAATCAACCAATGTCTGGGTCACTAATGAATTTTCTGTGCTTCAAAAGTAAATTTATACCTGGACTCACTTTAAAATAAATTATTATAATTGTAGTAATGGAAGTTTTAAATTAAAAGTTCTTTAAAATTGAAAAGTTTTTCTTTTTTTAAGTAAAATATATATGTCTTTACTTAATTTATATACAAGTATTTAATGATTAATAAGCTTATGGCAGTGACTTTTTCTTTACATTATTTAGAGAATTTTTAACTTATAATTTAATGTTATATATACAGCCACAATTTTAATTGCTGCTTTTATGACTTTCTAAGCAACCCATCTGTAATTTAGGAACGCGTAAGAACTTTTTTGACTCTTAAGACTATTAAAATGCTTTCAGAAATCTATATTTATTCAAAGAAGAATTCAAAAGTTTAAGGACTGAATATAAAATTCCTTATCAAGATTAATTTTAAGATACTCATGTATGCCCATCTTTAAAATATCAAAGACGACAATACACTTTTGCCAGCTCTTGTAAAATCTATGAAAAAATTACTACGGAGATCTTCGGCCTAAGTTCAACTGAACTCAAGGTTCTTTTGAACTTTGACAAGAGTTCCGCAAGTGATCGCTGTATGTTTAATCAAAGTGCTAAAGATTTAATAAAGTTTAAGGTATCCGACTACGTTCGGAATCATGATTTTGCAAAAGCGTATAAATGGATAATATTTATGATATTTAGTGTCACTTAGATTAGAAAATGTATATAAAATGGTTTTAAGAATAGTATTACAGTAAAAAAAAATTATTTAAGTACACTATTTTGAGAAAAAATGAACATAGAATGACACATATTCAAAATATTCTCCTTTTGTGAAAAATGCTTCTATTATAATAATATTTTGCCTGTCTATATCTCAGACCTCTGTACAGAGGCTCAATAATTTTGGAAATATATAACTTAGAAGTGGGTTTATCCACGTTTTACGATAACAGAGGGAAGAAGTTTTAAGGAAAAAAAAAAAAACGCCGATAATTATTTCAATGGGTTGTAACTCTGAAAATAATGAGAATTTTTCAAACATCATAGTTGAGCCTCATTACAGAGGTCTGAGATATCTACAGGCAAAATATTATTATAATAGAGGCATCTTTCACAAAAGGAGAACATTTTGAGAAAAGGTTATTCTAAGATAATTTTTTGCCGAAATTTTGTATTTAAATATTTTTTTTGTCACAATATCCTTAAAATCATTTTATACATGTATTCTAATCTAAGTGACACTAAATATCTTGAAAATTATCCATTTATGCGCTTTTTTAAAATCACGGTTCCGAACGTAGTCGGATACCTTAAAAAATTCTAGATAGGTATGAAATGATGACACGAAGTAAAAATTGAAGTTGGTATCACACTTTTAAAGAAGACCACAACACATAAAAATCCCCGATAAAGTTACCTTAAACATATCTTAAGATATCCGACTACGTTCGGAACCGTGATTTAAAAAAAGCGCATAAATGGATAATTTTCAAGATATTTAGTGTCACTTAGATTAGAATACATGTATAAAATGATTTTAAGGATATTGTGACAAAAAAAAATGATTTAAATACAATATTTTGGCAAAAATTAACTTAGAATAATCTTTTTTCCAAATGTTCTTCTTTTGGGAAAAATGCTTCTAATATAATAATATTTTGCCTGTATATAGCTCATACCTCTCTACAAAGGCTCAACTAGAATTTTTGAAAAATTCACATTATTTTCAGAGTTACCACCAATTTAAATAATTATTGGAGTTTTTTTCTGAAAATTGCTCCCCTCTGTTGTCGTAAAATATGGATAAACCCACTTCTAAGTTATATATTTCAAACATTCTAGTTGAGCTTCTGTACAGAGGTCTAAGCTATATACAGGAAAAATATTATTATAATAGAAACATTTTTCACAAAAGGAGAACATTTGGAAAAAAATTTATTCTGAGTTAATTTTTCGCCGAAATATTGTAATTAAATAATTCTTTTTCTCAAAATGTCCTTAAAACAATTTCATACATGTATTCTAATCTAAGCAACACCAAATATCATGGAAAGTATCCATTTATACGCTTTTTTAAAATCACTGTTCCAAACGTGGTCGGATACCTTAAGTCTACATTGGTGTTTTACCGAAAGGTTGATACCGTGAGTGACCATAGTTCCCATATTTTTTTACCTCTTATACTTACGCAGTATGCTGCTGTTATTCACGCTTTTCCAGATTCCAGATTAAATGTATGTTTGAAAATTATAGAAAACAATAAATGAAAAGATTCATCTTATTGTTACTCATATAAAGCTTCCACTTTAGAGCAAAATGAAAAAAAAAATTTGTTTTGAATATGGGGGAGAAAAGCCTTTTTTTGTTTCATTGCCCAAATTATGAGAAAAATTTCCTAGCATGAATTTAAAATAATTTGCTATAATAACACATATTTTTAGTAATAATACCGTAAGAAGGACGTGTAATGAGAATGAGATGTTTTAAAATTGTTCTGTTAAGTATTTTTTTCTGATGTTACATACAATTTAAAGATTAATAGCATAGTAAAGGAGGAAAAAGAAATGTTATAAATTTTATGGTGGTGTATTGCTTTAGGCAATTTATTTACCTTATGCATAGTAGGAAAGGGCTAAATATGTTAGTTTCCACTGTAGAATCATTAAAAAAGTGAATGCTTAAAGGAATTATATTTGTTATTCTTAAATCTAAAGAAATTATTAGTTTTTAGTGTTTTCTTAGGGAATTGAAATTGGGTTCCTCCAAAATGAAAATAGTACTCATAAATTTCAATTAAATGAACTCACCAAAATAATGCGGTATTTCTTTAAAAGATGTACTACATTATGACTTTCAAATCACTATCTAAATTGAATCTAAGCTGTAGGTGCACGTCATCTCAAACAGTAATCTAAATATCTAGAATCTAAATCGATACTTATCAATGGACAATCCTCAACAATAATGCTAGTTCTTAAAAAGACCGTCGGATTCAATTAACTTGCACTACGGTGATTCCACTATTAGCTTCTCTAACTAATTTCTTAACCATTAAAAACTTAAATTACTTGACTTTGAATAGTAACCTGTGTGTGTGCGTTATCTTAAATCACGTTTACTTTGCAGAAATATACCTTTTAATCATATAACGTCATCAAAAGTATATTCTCTAGAACATTGAAGTAATGGAGAATTTTAACCTCACCCTCTATTAAATCAGGTTTTGGATCCCATGCTGGATCTAACAAAATATTGCAAAACCATACCATCAGGCTTTGGACCCCTTGAATCCTGCCCCCCCCCATACGATGGGGGGATGCGGGGGTGTACGTTACGTAACTGCTCTAGAATCCCGAATAGAATCCATTACAAATTTTATTTTTCAACTATTGTTTTAATATATCTCAAAAATTTATTTCGTTTTTATTTCCTTTGCTTATAACATTCAAAATGCCTAATTATTTTTAGAGGAAAATATGTTTCAGCCATTTATCTCTCTTCTCTTTTAGTTTATAAAAAAGAAAATAATTGATAACTTTCAAATTATATAAAAGAAACTTACTTAAAAATTATTTTTTTAAAACATCATTTATTGTGTTATATCCCCTCCTCCTGTTCAGTATCTTTAAGTTTACTTTATGAGCTAAGGAGGGAATCCAATGTACGCACTTAAATCCTCTCAATCTACTCTACGCTTATTTTCCTGTCAAACATACCACTTCTGAAATGTGACAGCACATGAAAAGCTTCACTGAAACATTTCGGTATGATGGTGTATCATTTCCTTTTTCTGTCCCAAGAAAGATATTTGAAATAAGTCGTCCAGAGTGTTTTCGAGTATAAAAATAGTGTTTCAAATTTCCTAGAATCGAAATCAATACAGTAGAATCGAAAAGACTTTGCAAGTCTACAAAAAAGAACCAGTGCTGCCATCAGAATATTTCTTTCTTTTTTTCTTAACTATCAGTAACCTGCTCATTTTTTAGTTGTTTAAAGAAATGTTTCT
>BMAV01022041.1:0-94582 GCA_019973955.1 Trichonephila inaurata madagascariensis
GTTACCCCAAAAGGGTATATCTATGATAGGTCTGCAAGGTTAATACCAATGCACAGCCCCATTAGAAGAAAAAAAACCAATTATATCTGATGATTTTATATAGATGCAAAAAGATTTCATAAACAAAAGATTCTAATAATGTTACCCACAGATTAAATATTGTACACATTTCAAAACTGATATTCTAAACTTTTAGTTGGTGAAAAATTTTGCATCAAAGTTTTTAAAGAAAATTTCATTAGGGTTTAATATTTATATACCTTATAAAGATTAAACATCAATCTAATAAACATATGTGCACCCTGTGATCACTCTAGACAAATTTGATTTAGAATGATCGCAGCCACAACCTGGCTTCTAGATCTACAATTAGTATCTCAATTTTTCCAAATTTTATGACCTAATACTGACATTTAAACTAATTTAGGTTTCATAAATGTCTAAATATGAAATAATTATAACTAATTAAAAAATTTTCCCTCAAAGTTCCATTCATTGAACAAAATGATGTTCCTTCTCATACGTATCAAACAAAATGTCTCTTCCATGACCTTTCCAGGATTAGAATAAATCCTGTCAACCTCATTTGGATTCAAAATATACTTGATAAATATATATGTGCTCTAAAAGTAATTAAATTTAGCATTTAAATTGTAGAAGCAGCAATGTCACAAAAAAATTAAAAAAAAGAAATATCATGGAAAGTTTTAAATTATATTTGAACATAAAAATGTTTTAGGTAATCATAACTTTGGAAGAACTACCAAAGCAATATAGAACAAAGCCTGGAATAAAATTTTGGAAATATTAAAAAAAAAAAATCAGCATGGTTTTTAAACAGAAAATGAATGAAGGAGAATATCAATAGTGATGTATGCAAAAATATGATGCATACGAAAATAAGCCTTGTTCAATCTTTTAGCATTCTATAAATAACATTTTCATTTTAAAATTTACATATATATTAAAATTTTAATTTCACAATGACACCATAGAAAATCACTGTGGTAATTTTACATATAAAAATTGTTTTAATTAAGTTAGATTCCTTTGTAAGTCAGGAAATGAAATAAACATTGAAAAGGCAGAATATCTTAAAAATCAAGACATAACTTTCAGATATTTATAATAAATTTAATTTTATATTTACCATCAAAACCTCAGAATCCTTTTGAATTTCACCTTCCCACTCATAGCTGGAATGAAATATAATATTGTATAGCACAAAACATTACATTCATTACTTGCTATTATATATATTTTTATTAAAAAATACATTATAAAATAAAGGTTATAAAGAAACTATGACAACACTTTTTGATTTAAAAAATTCAAAACAGAAATATACCAAAAAAGTATTTCATCAAAATTTCAATCAATGATCATTTAAATATAATTTGAAATTCTACTAGAAAGTTTAACTCTTTATTTAATTTTTTTATTTAAGAGAATAGTTGTACCAATTTAATCATATAATGAAATATATCTCCTTAAAAATAAATTTCTCTGATTTTAATTTCCCAGATGATATAAAGAATGCACTAAACTCAACAATACAGATGTTGAGAGCCCTCTGATAAAATATACTTTTCCCCATAGAGATATTTTTAATAAAAAACAGCTAATGAAATTTTATACATATAAAGCATATTAATTCCAACTGAAGGATTATAAATAAACACATATTATCCATATAATTTAATATATATATATCCAGACATGATAACATTAAATAATAATCTATGACTTTACAAAATCATTTAAATTCACAATTAAATTAACAAATTAACTTATAAAGGTAAGTCTTACTATCATTCATACATTGTATAGCTTGAGCTTAAATTTTACAAAAATAAAATAACATTGAATATATTAAACAAAAATTATTGTATAAATCTACAAGTAAAACATCACAGTATTTAAACATAAAAATAACAGCAAGAAAAAAAAACATGATAGGAAAAATGCAAAACATTCTATTTTATATTGCTGTCTTAGAATACTTCATTCACACATAAGAATGTAGATAATATTTATTCCTCTAAAAGTATACAAACATTAAAATTATTCATTGTTATAAATTATCATTCCTTGCTTCTAAGGCCTTCAAGAATAATAATTATATACAGAATAATAATTGTGTAAATAGTTGCTCCACAGAAAAGCAATAATGGACTCAAAATTTGAATACTTATATCTTTAGAGTTAAATTAAGCTAATATTAGATTCTATTCCCACTTTAAAACTGAAGAGTATAATTTTGAAGTTGTTGACAGTTTCACTTATTTAGGTTTAGAAATTAACAATAGAAACAATTGTACTACTGAAATCCAAAAGAGAATTACTATTGTTAATATATGTCTTAATAGAATATGAAAATATATGAAATTGAATTTAATCAAAAGAAAAATAAAGGTTTTATTGTATAAAAGTCTTTTAAGATCAGTATTAACTTATGCATGTGAAACTTGTTCCATGTCTCGAACATGACGAGTATCTACGAAGAAGATCAAATTTCGAGCTGTATCAATCATATAAAGAATCTGACATTGTTAACTTCATCAAAATACAGTCAATTAAATGGGCAGGTCACATTGTCAGAATGGACGAAGAATGCACCACTAAAAAAGTCTTCAATGGCCAACCAATTGAAAAACAAAGAAAGGGCAGGTCAAATCTTAGATGGATTGATGGTCTAGAAAAAGATCTCCTAGTTTTGAGAATTAAGAATTGGAAAACACTAGTAGGAAGAAGGCTGACATGGAAAAGGTTTCTAGAGAAAGCCAAGGCTCACCCTGGACTGTTGAGCCACTGAGGAAGGAATATTAGATTCTGTTTTAAATTGTAATATAGGGGAGAAAAAGATGTTTATTTCTAAAGAGGACACAGTATGATTCAAATGACAAAAATTGGTTAAAAATACAAACAAAATGTTTTCAGCCTAAATTATTCAGTACTTATGCATTATCACAACCAATCAGCAACATTATATGAAACAAATCACATGGTTGCCAATTCAGAGTGAATGACACATAGGAAATTGGGGTTGTCAACTTGGTGAATTATTAATAGAGTTAGCGATTGTTGCGATAACATGTAAGTACCAATTATTCTTTATATAATTTTCTATAACTTCACAAAATTTGAAAGCTCCAGAAAGAAATTTGAAAAAAATTCAGAGTTACAATAACTTTTATCATAATTTTTATTCACATCCCAATGACAAATAAAAATTTTAAGCTGATTTATTAGAGGAAGCATTTTAAATGAAGATAAACCAGTTATTTTCTCTAAGGCTTTTTTTTCCTATTGTGCTAAATTTTTAACTATTGCCAATAGTACATGTAACAAAAGTTGGTATGCATTTTTGAATCAAAGCAATACTTATTTGTTTAAAAATATTTGAATTTATACATTTTTAAAGGAATTTTTCATATATAATTTATGTTAGCAAAATCACCACACCAACTTTAGTTGTATTTAGTTTGACGAATTCGTAAATTAAATTTCATTTGTGTATGTCAATTATTGTAAAAGGAGTAGCATTTAAATTTCCTTTTATGAATTTCAAAATTTTTTTGCAAAAATTAAATGGTTAGTTTTTTGTAGTACTATGAGCACAAAACCTGTTTTATGTAATACACAAGTTATAAGCAAAAACATTGTAAAAATCATTAAATGAAACATTTTTTTAATAAATGGTACTATGCCCCTTTTATTTGTTTCTTTTCTTTTCTTCAGTTCTTTCTTATTTTATAGAGTAAAAAACATTTTTTTTTCAATGTTAAACTAAAAAAATTGTAGTTTTAATTGTTAATAGGATCTAACTTACATAGAATGAATGCCAGGAATAATATTGACACAGCCAGCTAACTTCTCTTTCACTAAGCCTCTACAGGAAAAACAATTTTTAATAAATCTTCAATAGAAATTAGTATAATACTACAAATTTACAACAATATATAATTTTTAATAATCATAGTATCATAAATTGTAAAATCCCCAATTTTTTAAATGAAAAACCTTTTAAAATTTAGAGGATGCTTATTAATAATATTACCATCAAATTTATTTCTACAAACTTTTACAAATAAAAACCCCACTTTTCTGCATCTGAGTAAATTTCCTAAGAAGCTAAGATTTACTTAACATTAATCAATAAAAATTTATGTCTACTAAATAAAATGAAATGAAGTGAAATATGAAAAAAGTAACCTGAAACAAGAATAGAAATACCATAACATTCGGCATATAACCAGCACTTTGAACACAAAAAATAAGAAGAGACTTAATGGTGCACATTATACACTAGGTATAAAAATGACAGCTTCAAAAATAACAAAAGAGATGAGCATAAAATAAAATTTACTTCTACATGTATTGAAAACTTTTTTTCCCTTTTTGAAAAAAAGGGTTTTTCCAGAAGTATTTTTTTTTCCAAAAATTTCGAGATGGGTAAAAATGGGTCATGGGGGTAAGGGGATTCCAAGGAGATTTTAACCCCTATTTTCTTGATTTTGAGTTGCCCACCTTTGTGACCCTTTCCCATGTTTAGTTTTTTAAGAAAAAAATAAATTTAAAGTTAAAAAAATGATTGCATTTGGATTTTTAAAATACATAATAAAAAAAAAGAAATTGCTGGAGCCGGGTAAATAAGAGAAAAAAAAAAAAAAATGAGAATTTTGATTGGGCTAAAAGATTTACTCCTTTTATCAGCAAAGTTAAATAATACCTTGAATAAATTACTTCAAAACATAAAAGCAATTATACTAATATTTCAGATTTTTTTCTTTAAAAAAGGGGGTGCGGGGTTATATGATGAATATACCAAAAAATTAAAAAATTAAGCGGGAAAAAGTATGGGGAGAGTATTATACCCCGGGTGCACATTATAGCCGGATTTTATGGTGGAAAAACCTTCTGTTAAAATCATACAAAACCCCCTTTGATGCCAAATTAGTACTTTTAAGGTTTTATTTTTTTTCACAATTTTTTGAACCTTATAAAGACTTTTTCTGCCTTTTTTTTGTTTCTTTTTAAAAAAAATTTTTTTTTGCTTGGGAATTTAAAAAGTTTTTATTAATTTTAAATTAAAAGGTTTTTAATGTGCATCAGCCCTCCTAGGGGTTTTTAGCGGCACTAGGACTCAAACCCAAAAAAAGTTTCCCACAAGTTCTTTACCAAAAACCACTAGGCTCCCTCCTGCCAATTAATAAAATAAAAGTCCCTCATATTAAAAAAAAATGAAATTTAAACATTTTTCTCCATGAAAAATCCAAGATAATAAAATGAAAAATTTTAAAGATATAAATATGCATGGAAATGAAAAGAAAAAAAGTTTTGGTAGTGTATAAATATAAATTCAAAAAAAAAATTTAAAGATAAAAAATTTTTTAAATTCCATTACAAAAAAATTTATACTTTTTTCAAAATTTTTAATATGGTATAAAGATGGCTTATAAAAAGTATTTATATTTTAAAATTTTAAAAAAACACACACCCCCCTTAATATTTTTTTAAGAAATTGAGATAAGATAGAAACAAATTATAAATCTTTTATTAAAATGAGTTTGGATATATAAGATTTGGGAAAAAATATCAAAAACATGCTATTAAAAAAGAGTTGTCAACTTTTTTTGAAGATGTTTTTTGCCAAACTCGACTACCTCTTCCCCCCCTTTTGGAAAAAAAGAAAATTTGGGTTTTCCAATAAAAGATAACATACCATTCAAAGTGCTGGACCCGTTACATATAATTTTTTTCAGATTTTCTAGAATTTTAGTTTCTGATCCTGATCCTTTTTTTCACCCCAAGGTTGCGGGGTTGGGGTTTTTTAAAAATCTCTTCAATGCAAAAATTTTAAAATTTGAAAATTTTTCAAAATTTTTAATTTTCACTACACTTATTTATTATTAATATTGAATCAAATTATTTTTTCCTTGTTAAGTATTTTTTTTTAATAAATTTTTCATACTGACAGTGCTGCCAGGAAAAGTTAATTTTTTTGGGTACCTACGCTTTCAAAACAACATCAAATATTTTAAGATAACTTAAAAATTAGTCCCTCCAATTTTGCATTTTTGCTGAAAAAACCCTTAATTGGAACCCAAAGGTGCTTCATTTCATGTAAAGAAAAAATATAGTTAGAAATATGTAAGAAAACTCTTCTTTTCCCCTTTTCTTTTTTTTTTAAATTTTCTATTTACATTATGTTAATTATTTTTTATGTTCTTTAAACAGCCCTGAATAGTTTAAAATCCCTTTTTAAACACAGTTCTGTTAATGATTAAATTCGGTTTTTGGCCAAAAAAATTTTTTATCCCTTTTTTTTCTAAAATTTTTTTTACAACAAATTTTCATAATATAGGGAAAATTTGGGAGACAATTTTTCAGGCTGAAAGGAAAGGGGAAAAAATTTCCCAGCTTTGTTTTTTATCTTAAAACTAATGGAGAATGGTGGGGAATTTTTGTGGAGTTGAAAAGTAGAGAATTTTAAATTTTTTGTTTTACTTTGGCAGGGCAAATTTTGTTTTTAAATTTTAATAACTTTTAAAAAAATAAACTGGTTTAAATTTTGTTAAATATTGAAAAATTTCAGCTAATGGACCCAAAAGATAAGAATGATCAGTATAAAAAAAAATATACTGCTCTCAAAAATAGTGCAGCCAGAATATTAAGTAAGCATTACAATACTTTCCTGTCAAAAAAACTTTCCCAAATTTTAACTCCTTTTTTTAAACCATTGAAATTAAGAGACCCTTTTTAAAAATTTTAGGAAATAAAAAAAAAACCCTTTTTAACAGTGTTTTCCCAGTTATTTAATATTTAAATACTATTATTATTACACAATTCAAAAAATTGAAAAATTTGAAAATTTTAAAAAAGTATTCTCACTTTTGCAATTTTTTTTGGCCCAAATTTCATCACTAGGTGCGGAACATAGAAACGGAAAAAAATCCCTCCTTTAAATTGCTGATTGGCACCACAAGCCCTACTTGGGGAAAAAACCTTTTCTTATAATTTAAAAAGCCCAGCATAAAAAATAGAGACCCCGGCTAAAAAAAAAGAAAAAAAAATAAGAAAAAATTAAAAAAAAAGTAGCCTAACACTAAGATTGAAAAAATTAAATAGAAAAATATATTTCACCAATTTTCTTTTTAAAAATTATTCAACAATTAAATACATTTAAAAAAGTATATTATCCAACCCAAAAAAGTGAAAATCCCAAAAATAATCCCAGATTTTAAAATTTATTTTATAAAATAAAATCCCAAATCATCGTAAAAAGAATTTTAAAAAAAAAATGCTTTCCCTTTTAAAAAAAAACCCGAAAATTTTAAAATGTCACCAAAATTTTTAGTTTCTTTCAACATTTCTATTTCGGTGATGATATGTACCAAACTATTACAAAAAAGAAAAAAATTTGACTTATTGTTTTATCAACAAATAAAAACCCTATTATGTTTTTATTTTTACCGGGTGTAAAAACTAATATGTTTCATTTTCTAGGGGCTTATTACAGAAATAGTGTATTTATTTTTTCCTACGATTGCTGGAAACTTTTTTGAATTTGAAATTTGATTGTCTGATTTACTAGGGGTTTCAAGTGAAGTTTGTGCTGGGTTTTAGAAGCATTTTGAATTTTGCCCGAATTATTTGAGTTTGGTTAAGAAGAAACTACATTCCTAAATTTTTATTATTTGATAAGGTACGAAAGAAGGGGAACTTGGGTTATTTAAAAAGGGGGAAAAAAGAAAAGGAAAAAAATTCAAGGGGTGGTGTTTGGGAACACGCCGGAAAATCCCAATGTTACATGCTCAAAAAAAAAATTCGCTCTATAAAAGTTTTTTTTTTTTTTTTTTTTTTTTGTTGGAAAAAATATATATATATAAGACTACGTTTTGTTTTTTTTTGTTAATTGTTTCGACAAAGTAAAAAGAAAAAATTTAAAAGAAAGTATTCTTTTAAAATTTGGGTTTCGCGCGCACGGGAACGGTTTTTTTATTGGATTGCAGTTTTTTAAACGAATGTGGGTTTTAAAAGTTATATTAACATCGCTCTTTTAAAGCCACATAAAAAGCAGTGGTGTAACAAAAATTAAGGCCCCCTGCAAAGTCAGGGTTTTGGGGGGCCTCCCGCCGGATCTTACCGAAGTGGGCGCGCTTATCCCCAGGACAGGGGAAACCCGGGGCCCTTTTTATCCGGGAAAACCCAGTAACTTACCACTATTTCCAAAATTACTTTTAAAAAAGGGTTGTTACTGGTTTTTTATAGATGACACCGCTACCACCCCCCCAGGAGTTGGGGTTAAAAGGGGAACGAACAATATATTTTAAGTTGAGCGGGGAGTTGTTGGGTTTAATTGGGGGGAGTTGGGTCAAGTGAGTTTAGACCAGTGTTCCGCAACCCCGGTCCCTGTCCAAAATACTACCGGTCCGCAAAAGAAACATTAAATTATTTCTTTTATTTACTGAGGTACATTTTTCTTAGATTTGGGCTATTTTTTTGAAAAAAACATTTAATAATTTCCTTTTTTAAATCACTTTTTTATTCCTTTTTTGGGGTATATATTTTATTCAGAAGTTACGAAAAATACAATTTAAAAAATTATTAAATCAAAAGCTAAAAAAAAAAACAATCAACATCCTCCCTCAGCGGGCCCGCGGTTAAAAAACATACGTTACCGGGGCCGCGGCGATAAAAAAAAGGGGGTGGAGCACCGAGTTAGACGACTTTTTTTAGTTTCGTCAAGTGTTTGACGAGTTGGCTGCGTCGCGAATTTTTTACGAGTTATTGGTTGCTTTTTTGGGGGATAAAATGGCGCCACGACAGTTCAGAAGGTTTCTTTTGCTCAACCAGGGTCCCTAATGAAGTGGCTGCTTATCCGAGGACAGAATCCGGGGGCCCCGATCCGAAACCGAGTAACCTAACCACTATACTAAAATGATACTTTAAAATATGGAGGTTGTTACTGGCTTATTTTAGATAACCCCTACACTACAAAGGATTACAAATTGACATCAGTCAGGCTTTTGGGCCCCCCTAAAACCTTGCCCCTCGCAATTCCCGGGGTGGGGGTGGGACGTTACGCCACCGCAAGGGTATTGGCGATGGAATTTTCGTAAATTTCAACTTTGGTCAAGTTTTTGAGGAAAAAACCCAAGCTTTTGGGAACCTCTCCTAACTACCACACCACATCAACGGGTATTCAAATTCGAAATATTTCCCCAAAATCAAATTTCAAATGTTTTTTCGATTATTACTAATGGATAAATAAAAACTTTACCTGTCAGAATGATGAGGCGACGCAAAAGAACGAAATCGAGAAGTATTGACGAACACGTTTGTTTAGATGACAGTGATTGAAACTAAAGCGTACATTCGTAAACAAGCGATTGCAGCGCCCCTGCAATTAATGTTTCAACATACTTCGCGCGTAAAGTTTCAACAACGGGAGGACATTTGCCCCTCGCAATCCAGGGGATGTGGGGGTGTACGTTACGCCACTGCACAAAGGCTATTGGCGATGAATCTCGTAAATTTCAACTTTGGTCAAGTGATAAGAGCGAAACCTAAGCTTGTAACCTCTCCTAACTACCACACCACATCAACGGGTATTCAAATTCGTAAATATTTCAACATCAAATGTCAAATGTTCTTTTTCGATTATTACTAATGGATAAATAAAAACTCTTACCTGTCAGAATGATGAGGCGACGCAAAAGAACGAAATCGAGAAGTATTGACGAACACGTTTGTTTAGATGACAGTGATTGAAACTAAAGCGTACATTCGTAAACAAGCGATTGCAGCGCCCCTGCAATTAATGTTTCAACATACTTCGCGCGTAAAGTTTCAACAACGGGAGGACATTGAGCCCCCGACGGATCTGCCCCTCTACACGAAGGCACCTGGACTCATCTCTCAGTGGCACCAGGACTCGCACCCGTGACACTCCGGTCACGAGTTCGTGATTATAACCACTAGGTTACCACAGCCACATTTCAATCGAGCATGGTTCACAATTACAAGGCGGATTGGTTGTGTTTAACATATTTTTTTGTGTTTTCAGAAGTGGACAGTTACAGCAGGTTCCAATACGATAAATAATTAACTGTAGAATTTTGGAATTCAATGAAAAGCTAATTTCAGAATAAAATGTCGTCAAAAATTATAGTCTTCTTAGCTTTTACAATTCTTATTGTATTTGGATAAAACTGTGATTAATATTAATGGCCCAAAGAGAACTAAATTATAATGTCAACGGATAATTTAATTGACTTTTGACTTTTTCTCCCTGCATTATTTGATTATTTCTACAGAATAGATAGAAAACATTCTAAATAGTCTATGTTCCAAACTTCATTCGAATTCAATAATCAAGTTTAGAGATATTGGAGAGGGAAAAGGGGATACACACACACACACACACACATTGTATTTAGGGACAAATATACTAAATTACTTCTAACTGGAGATTTAAAAAAAAAAGAGAGAACCGTGATTTTGAAAAAGTGTATAAAGGGATCATTTATTTGATATTTAGTGTCTGTTGAATAAGAATATACATGTGTGTGTAAAATTGCTTTGTGAGAATATTATTACAAGAAAATTATTTAAATGCAATTTTATTGCAATAAATAAATAATTAAAGGAAAAATATATATTTTGAAAACATTTTCCTTTAATGAAAAATATGTACATGTTCATCACACAAAATATTATCAGACAAAAGTACTTTTATATCATATTAAATTACAATAATTATATTTTAATAAACTATTTTTAATTTTCTAAAAAAGGATATTTTAAAAGTATTTTTAAAGTCATCAAAGACTGAGGAAAGAAGTTAAAAGAACACAAGTAATATAAATTTTTTTAAGTCGCCTCGGCATTTTTGCGCAGGGGTATATCATACCCACCGTCTTACTTTTTTCAACGCTCCTTCTAAACCCTTTTTGGGAAATGGATAGTTTTCGTGTAGTTGAGTTTAAGGTCATATCCCGGAGAGTCCTTAGTTTGTGGTGAATTCTAAATATATACTTTGAATACCACCCCTTTCGGGTAATGCTATACCCCTGCGCGTGAATCACCCGTTACTGTTCTGAATGAACGAGCATGTTTTTAAATCTTCCTTATGCTATAGCGTATTATTGTAGTTGTGATGAAAAAATGTGATATTTAAGTAATTTAATAGATAAGGTATTTAATAGAGATTAGTACAACTGTATTTTCGAATGAAGAAATTCTCTTTGCGGTTATGATGAGGAAGAATCAAAATGATGAAGAGTATAACAGCAAGTATGATTTCAACTAAAAATCGATCCAGATTTAAAAAGAGGGAGACACTGTTAAAAATAAATGTTTTATATGTAGAAACACACAAAACAATTGAGAAGATCGTAATTTCAAGTGAGACAATTGGTACATATCCATTTTCAGATAAACTTTAGAAAAAAAAAAAAAACTATTGCTGAACAATAAGAGAAAATAAAAAGAAATGCCTACCCTTTTTGAACAATTTAAAGAATAGACAAGTTTATTCCTATATGTTTGGTTTTTAGAAAGATACAGATTAAAAAAAAATTAAGATCCAGTGAAAACATCGCACGGTGAGATTAAAGGGAATGTATAAACAATGTACTGAATGCTTCTTATAAAAAAAAGAACAGAAAAACAAAACTTACGTATGAAAAATGTAATAAACATATTGTATTTTCAACATTTCTTCCCTTTTAACTTTTGTATGCAAATTTTACAGTAAAAACAGAATGTAAACACCCTTGGGTATGAGATACGCGAGAACTTTCGGTCCTTTTTTCGCAAGAGTAATGCCGGGTTCCTACTAAGGTCAACAAAGAAAAAGTTCATTTTAGTTCTTTTTATTAAATAATTACATTTAAAATAAATATGTATATACACATGACCGAATCACAATATTAAGTGGCAAAATAGAAAGTGATTTTCCTTGCAATTTTCTATTTTCCTTTCTATAAATGGTGTTGGACTATTATTTTTTTTGTTTGTTACTATTTATTCATTAATTAAATTTAATTATTTCAATAAAATATAGTAGAAAGAAATCTCATTCTCAAAATTAAGCTTGGTCCTAGGGTGTTATTCGAACCCACGACCTTGGATTAGAGTGAGCGGAATACACCGCAATGTTCAGCTACACGAGGGTTTCGGGCCAAGGACCTCGAAATTTTGAACCATGGTCAAGTGACGAGGACGACACCTGAGCTGGCACCCTCCTCTCCTAACTGGCCACCACACAACATCAACGGGAGGACATTTGAGCTCAAGACAAATTTAACTTGTATCGCTCCCCTATATGGCGGGTCTTCAGTGGTACTGGGCTCGAACTCGTAACAAGCCAGCCATGAGTCCGTTACCTTGATCACTAGGCTACCAGGCCACACCTTGGATTAGAAGTCCAACGCACTATCCATTGGCTACAGGGACACAAACGAGCAATTTTCCTTTGTATATATGGCGTTGGACTATTATTTCCTTGTTACTATTTATTCATTTTTAATTTAATTAATGAAATATATTTGAAAAAATGTATTAACATCAAGTGTCATCCACTACAGGTTTAAAAAAATGTATTTGAACTAGAGTGGATGAAATAAAAAGTATTTTATTAACGATTGAAAAATTTTGAACAAGATATATATACAGTCGAACCTCCATATTACTAGAACCCTATATTGCGAATTTTTCTTATATATGAACTTTTTCTCTGAACTAAGAACATTTCACGATCTTCTTCGTAAAATAACCTTCCAATAGCGAAGTGCGTTTTCTATATAACGAACTTTTTCTTTGACTTTCAATTTTGTTCTCCTTTTTAAGTATTTCGAAAAAATTTAAGTTATTCTCTCTTTAATACATTTTATAGTGGTCATAAATTTTGAACTGGTTTTATTAGATCCTAATCCTCGCAGACAGCAATAGAGTTCTGGAGGTTTTATCTGCTAGGGTGCAACCTTTAACCCCATTGCCTTGTTCACTGTGAAATATCTTCTCGATATCCCTCTTCACCCCTCACAGTGGTCTCGTGTCTCACGAACTTTTTTTTCTAATGATTCAATTTTTTCTCCCTTTTTTTAAAAAGTATTTCTGGACATTTCAAGTTATTTTCGCTTTTAACACACTTTACTGTGGTCATAAATCTTGAACTGGTTTTGTTAAATGCCTAATTCGCCGAGAACTATAGGATTCTTTGCGTTTCATCCAAGAAGTGAAACATTCAGCCCCCATTGTCGAGCTCACTGCAACATCTTCGATATTTCCTTTCACCCTCAGTGGAGTTGTCTCGTGTCCCCTGAACTAGTCTCCGTTCATTTGTAGAGTTGATCAATCGTACTGGTAGCTTCGTTTCTTGTAGCTCAAAAATGCTAAAACGTAAGTGATTGAGCATCAAAGAAAAGCATTTAATTCCTCAGGAAGTTGATAAATGCATCAAGAAACTTTCCTTGCAATTTTTCTTCTTTTCTTTTTTCTTTCTTTTTTGGTAGGTAAGATATATAAAATAAATAAATATTAATTTTCAAAAAAGTGTGAATAATTACTTTTGTTAATATATAGTGTGTTTATGAATATAAAATTTGTCTTATGTGGTTTAAAAAAAAATTGAAAGATGAGCCTCTATATAACGAATTTTCCATATAACGGACCTTTTTTTAGGATTTGAAGGACTTCAAGTTATATGAGTCCGGACTGTATATATAAATAAATATATATATAGGGAGAGTGTGAACTAGTAGTAGGAATTGAAAAAGAGAGGTTCGAAGTGATCCTACCTAACTCAATAGAATACAATAAATAGATATAATTTTCGAAATTGCAATTTTTCTTTTTCTTTTTTGCAATTTTTCTTTATTTTATTTTTCTTTTTTTTTGCTAGGTAAGATATATAAAATAAATATAAATTAATTTTCAAAAAAGTGTGAATAATTACTTTTGTTAATATATAGTGTTTATGAATATAAAATTTGTCTTATGTGGTTTAAAAAAAAATTGAAAGATGAGCCTCTATGTAACGAATTTTCCATATAACGGACTTTATTTCGGGATTTAGCGACTTCGTTATATAGAAGTCCGACTGTATATATAAATAAATATATATAGGGAGAGTGTGAACTAGTAGTAGGAATTGAGAGAAAAAGAGAGGTTCGAAGTGATCCTACCTAACTCAATAGAATACAATAAATAGGTATAATTTTCGAAATCGGAATAATTTAAGAAAACATAAGAATTATTATTATACATTTTATGTTATTGTTTTTATTTCGGAGTATTCCTAAATAAAAGGAACAAATTCCAAGACATGTTTACACACACACACAGGCTTCATACTAACCCCCTCATAAACTGGAATTAGAACTGCCTGCTCCTGTGTATGGAATTGTGAGGCTTCCCACGCGTTTGAATTGAGTCAGAGTGAAAGGTAGAATTTGATTTCCCCTTTTATGTCAGAGCATAACTATATTACATTCTACTGGTCAAAAGGTATAGAGCTGTTCAAAATGGGTGGAGGGGGTAAAAAGAAATCACATATTTGACTTAAGCGAAAGCAAAAATAACTGGACCAGAAATATTTCCAGTAAATATTTAATCGATTAAATTGGCCTTGGAAACCCGTGATTTTGGGTAAAAATATATTTTATGATATTTAGTTCTTATAGATAGTGTATAAAATTGTTTTAAGAATAGTATTACAAAAAAATTATTTAATAAGTACAGTTTTTGACAAAATGAACATAAAATGACCCTTTTTAAAATATTATCCTCTTATGAAAAATGCTTCTATTATAATAATATTTTGCCTGTATATAGCTCAGCCCCCCCACAGAGGCTCAACTAGAATTTTGAAATATATAACTTAGAAGGGTTTGTTTATACATTTTTTTACACAACAGAGGGGTGAAATTTTAAGAAAAAACCCCATAATTATTTCAATGGGTTGTAACCAAAAAAATAATGTGAATTTTTTCAAACATCTAGTTGAGCCTCTGTACAGAGGTCGGAATACGGGCAAAATATTATTATAATAGAACCCTTTTTTTCACAAAAGAAGAACTTTTTGAAAAAATACGAAATTTAAATAATTTTTTTTTCACAATGTGTCCTTAAAACAATTTTATACATGTATTCTAATCTAAATGACACTAAATATCATGAAAATTATCCATTTATGCGCTTTTTTAAAATCACGTTTCCAAACGTAGTTGGATACCTTAAAATTTTCAAATAATATAAAATTATAAATTTTTTTTGTAATTATTTTTTTATGGAAAATGATGGGAAAAACAGAGTTTAGGGATGGTTGAGGAAACTGAAAGGGATGCAAAAACAGAGAAAGATTAATTAAAGGCAAAAAGAATTTAAAAAAGAAGAAAAAGTATAAAAATAGAAGGGGGGTAACAGAGAATAACAACGGATAACTATCCGAGTGATAGTTTGGATAAATTTCTACTCCTGTATCCAGTGAAAAGCCCTCGTGTAGCTGAACAGTGCGATGTTAATATTCCCTCACTCGCTCACCCTGTATCCAGTGATAGCAATAAATAAATAAATAATAATAAAAAAACCAAGCATTATCAGGTTTGCCTAAGAACTTTTGAATTTAGGAAAAGTTGGAAAAAAATAATAAAAAAATGAAGCCGGCGTAAACGAGAATTTGCGGTGTTCATCAAATAATATTCATTTTGGTGAAACTTGTAAAGGGAGAGGCTGTATTGTGAACACACACACATATTTTTTTTATATTTCCAATATAGGGCTGCGGATTGGAATTTACCATTGCAAGACCTGGTACATTTCCCAGAAGCTGGTATCACTTTTTAGTGCGACACCGTATAGGTGGAGTACCAATTGCCCCTAATGTAACTTTGACACCCAGAGAGACGCACCTGAGCTCTGACGATGCGAAATGGTATTAGGAACTTAATTTTGCCGAAAGCACCCAAGCCAAACAGGTACTAAAGGGGTATTTTGCATACCGCATAACCATACGACATGGACGCTGTCGATTTTCTGCAATGATATTCTTCCGACTTGGGCTGGGGTCAAACTCCGCAAACTTGGGTGTACAATGTCAGTGACAAACCAACTACGCTACCCAGCCGGCTGTATTTTGAACATAGGGAGGTAGACTTAATTATCGCTGGATTTCTAAAGCAACGTGAGGGCTTTTGGAAACAGATCTCGAAAATTTCAACTTCAATTGACGAGCACAACATCTGAAATGATACCCTTCTCTCCAGACTTCTACACTACGCCAATTTGAGGATTTTGAAACTCGACAGATGTAACGTGTATCAGCAAGGAGTTTCACTAGAACCGGGGCTAGAAATCCATGATTTGACAGAAGCCAAGCTGGTCACGAGTTTGCGACTATGACCATTTGGGCATCGCAAACACATTGGGATCTAGAAGCGAATGGAAGGAATAAAAACGGTGGTTGCAGACGGAAGTAATTCGTACAGAAAGAAGTAATCAAAATATTATGGTAATAAATATTTTCGTTCTTAAGGAGACACGATACCCTGTAAACAATGTTTTTTTTTTTATATTTACAGTAAAATATACGTTTAACTTGGAAACGCTTAAGACGAAATATCGGTTAACACGAAATAATACAACGGTCCCGACCGACAAATTACTATGCATTTTTCTTATCTTCACGAAAAGATTTCCCATCTGGGAATGAACAAAATACCGAAAAAAAAGCCACCATTTCATCGAAGACGATATAATTTTCCCCATCCTTAGGGCAAAAAAAAAAGACATTTTAGGTTAAAAGGGTTAAAAAAAATAACATGGTGAATTCCGAAGAAAAAAAGGAATAAATAATTGCCCTTTTCTCAGCCCTCCGAAAGGGGGAATAAAAAAAGATCCCCAGTTTTTTGACCTGCATTCCAATGGTAAAGAATAACAAAATGGCCCCATCGAACAAAAGTAAAAAAAACAAAAAAAAAAAAAGCCAAAAATTAAAAAATGTTTTTTTTTTTCAAAATCTTAAAAATTTTTATTAAACGTAATTTTTTTGTTTCATTATTTTATTAAATACTTGCGTAATACATACTATGTAAAAAAAATGTACAGTAGTAAACATAATTTTTTGTTGAATTAAGATCCCTCCCCGAAAATATCCCTTTAACACGAGATTCTTTTAACCGAAAATATATTTTGCCTTTCAAGATAAACGATTTTCACTGTATATGAAAATGTTCATAGGCCCCTGACCACCCCTATGAATAATTCCTCAAAATTGGGGCAGGAACAGCCAAATCGTATTGTCACCTGTATGGGCTTAAAACGACAGGCCCAAGTTTTGCCATGATGAATTTCGTGGACCTCGATTTGGCCTTTGCCGTTCAGGTGGCAACAACAATGCACCCTTTATGAAGAAAAAGCTACCTAAACTATGCAGGGAAATTTGGGAATTACAGGGGATACTTTTATTTTACAATTTTTCGTGTCGGCACATCAGAAAAAAAACACTATAACTTTTTTAAGGATTGTTTAAAAAAAATAACTCACAAATAAATCCTTATTCCATGCACACAGAATCGTCCAACATATTATACAAAACAATTAGAACAAGTTTTTAAAAAAAACAACATATACTAAATATAAAACAAGCATTTTAAACAAACGATTATCGTGTAAAGTAAAAACCTATGAAAAAGCCATTCAAAGTTTTAAAGGTCAGTAAAATAAACGAAAGAATTAAATGCAGAAGTCACGTGTTCTAATTTTTTTTTTCCTTTTCGACATACGTAAAAAAAAGGTTCAAAATCCTAAATAATGTAGCTAGAGCTAAGAAGTTTCTTACACGTACCGAATTAACTCGAATCCAAGCCGCACCCCTAATTCTCAACAGGTTTTTGTGAAAAATGAAAAATAGTGGAAAATGGTTTATCGATATCCAATTTTACAAAATTAAAATAAACTTGAAATGTTAGCTAGCACGAAATAAATATTTAGTTATTTTATATATAAAAAAAAAAGCGTTAAAAATTTTTTAAAAAAACTTAACTTGTAATTGCTCTTATTGCCCCATCCAACGAATTGTTTCCCCTTCGATTCGAAGTCGCACCCGATTTTCAGTCGTATTAACATTGGAAAAAGTGCGGCAGACAGTAAATTTAATTTTAAAAAAAGCGCAAAATTAAAATGAAATGAAAAAAAAAATTTATTTTTTATCATTTTAGGTAATATGTTCCCATAATAAACGAAAGAAAAGTCATATTTCCATCTTGTATCTTATATCGGACATAAATTTATATTGCATCAAAAACAAGCGCAATAACATTACTTGATTCCTGGCGACAATTTTCGAAATGTTTTGGGGTAGAAATCTTAAAGCAATTTAAAATAAATTGATGTCTTTTAAATAGTAGTTCCCGTGCAAGGTATTGCATTTACAAAGAGACTTAAATTACTACGTGGTAAACTATTTGAATATTTTATTCAGTAACTATTAGTAATTATAGTTTTGTACCTTTTCAACTAATATGCCAATTTTGGGGTTATGTGTCCCCTTAAATGAAAAATTTTAAATTTAATTTATAAAAACTACAAACTAAAGTATACTAAGTCAAACTAAACTCAGTGTCGCGAAAAGCCCATGTGTCCAGTTTTCATGACTTTGGGCATTGAGGTGAATGAGAAGGTGTTCCGATCCGGTGGTCAGTCTGATGCGAAACGCAATAAACAGTACAATCTTTTGATTTTTTATGACGTATTTCAGTATATACAGAAATTAAACAATATTATTTAAATAATAGTACAATAAATAAATATTTAGAAATTTTTTTCCCCTTCCCTCGAGTATTTGTGGATCTTCCTCACAACTATCGATTTCCCATAAATGTGGAATGATGTACCAAGAAAAGAATCCCTGGAATGACCGCATCAAGTTCCAGTTGCGATCGACAAGTCCTTCGACCACGTAAAACGGAACTTTTGATTTTTCAGTCGATACAAGATTGATTATCCCAAATGCTTAACGTTTAGATCGGAAGGAGCATCTGCGACTGATTTGCACTCTGGGCAATTGATCTAGTTTCAGACTTTCTCTCACTTGTCATGAAAACCATTAATCATTCTCTCTCGAAAGTTTTCTTAGAAACAGCAGAGTACCACATTGGAACTCGAACTTAAGTTTTAAAAGTTGATGCCAGCAACGAATCTGTTAAAAAGAAAAATTTACTCTATAAGATTTTCTTTTTAAAAAAAAAACACGAATTTGATTTACAGGAATCTAGAAAACAACTATATGATTTTTTTCCTCGACTTCTCTGCACGATAGAAGATTATGTTTAAATTCAAATTGAATCAAGTGAGTGAGTGAATATTAACGTCACACTATTCAGCTACACGAGGGCTTTTTGGGGCGGACTGTAATTTTGAAACCCTGGGCAAGTGCGGGAGCACCTTTTAGCTGGCATTTTCTAACTACCACAACCCCAAAAGGAGGACGTTTGATTTTCACGATTTAAATGCATCACTCCCCTACACGACGGGTTTTGGTAGTTCTAGGCTCGAAATCGTGACAAGCCAGCTATGATCCAATACCTTGACCACTAGGCTACCGCGGCCACAGAACGAATCAAGAGTAACCACACTAGCTCATAAATTTTGAATATTAAAGAAAGGTTATTGAGAAATTCAGATTTTTAAGTCTGCCAAGATTTACAGAAACATTCTAACATACAATACGTTTACAAATAATTAAATAATTATCTACATTTACAACGAGTCACTAATTAGTATTAAAAACATGCAGACTAGTGGGGAACGCGATTACTTTCTGATTTTAAATAAATGATGATTTTTTAAAATAATTTTATTAATTATTTAATGCAATTGGGAATTATTGAATAAGGAATTCTTCATTGTTAATGAATTATTGAATTGATTCCACAATATAAATATATTTCCCACATAAAAGGTAGGAACTTCATTTCAATAATAAACTTCCTGCATCCACTCAGCCTGTAGCATATTCAAAACGACACATGCACCCTAAAATTGTACAGCAGGGGTCGGCAACTTTGTGGCCGAGGTGTGCCAAACCAATCTACCATTATGATTCAGCGTGCCACACAGAAGGAAATATTTGAAATTAACAAATTTTTGCCTTACGATATGACATAAAAATATTCAGATTTATCCAATTTTCAGTTTCCTTTTCATACAATTCCTATTATTAGTTCACACTCTCCCTATATGTATATATATATGTATGTATGCATATCTTGTTCAAATTTTCAAGCGTTAATAAAATACCTTCTATTCATCCATTCAAGTTCAAATACATTTTTTTAAACTTGTAGTGGATGACAATTGATATTAATACAGCTTTTTCAAACATTAATTCATTCATTAAATTTAAAAAATGAATAAATAGTAACAAACAAAAATAATAGTCCAACAGCATATATAAAAAGGAAAATTGTTCGGTGTGTCCCTGTAGCACAATGAATAGCTCGTTGGACTTCTAACTCAAAGGTCTTGCGTTCGAATTCAACCTGGGATGGCCTAATTTCTGAGGATGTGATTTCTTTTTTCACTGTGTACTATTTTATTAGAATAATTAAATTTAATTAATGAATAAATAGTAACACAAATACAAACAAAAAATAGTCCAACACCCTATATAGAAGGAAAATGGACTAAATTCATGATGGTCATATGATCAAAAGCAATCACGTGTTTCTCATTGATTTAAAATTGACATACTAATTTTTGAGCTTGTTAAGTTTAGATAACACTTAAAATTTGATATGATTGGGTAAAGAGTTCACGTGTTAAAATTCTTCAAACAGTTTTCAAAATTTAAAAAAAAAACTTACACTATACGAATACTTTTAAATTAAGTGCATTTTGTTTAACTATGTGCATTATTATATCGTTGACAATTATCGTTGACAAAGCAAAAGTTGGCAACAGTGAAGCACATAAACTAATTGGCTGGAAACGCGTGATTAGATTTGTGATATAATTATGGCGTCGCATTAATTTATAAACTGATTGGCTGAAAACACGCGTGACTGAGTTATCCTGTGACAAATGACATCACATGAATTTAGTCCATTGCAAGATAAATCGCTTTCTGTCACTTAATATTGTGATTCTGTCATATGTTTATACATATTTATATTAATTGTAACTATTTAATAAAAAGTAACTAAAATAAAACTTTTCTTTGTTGACCTAAGTAGGAGAATTGACTTAAATTTTTTTTAAAAAATTTTATATTACTTTTTTTTCCCTATCAACTATCAGTATCACTTTGAAACATCTTGTACAACAGCTTTTAAGATAAAATATTGCGAAAGTATTTGTGTTTTAGATAGTCATGCAGATCAAAAGATAGATGGAAAAAAGTTACTCATATTAAACACAACAAAAATTGATTTCAAAATAAATAAGGCATCAAATTATATCATTTTGATTCTATGTGCTCTGACCAGAGCAACAAGAATATAATATCGGAAAATTATCGTTCTAAGGATAACTACTGCTTTTAGCTTCATATCTAAATTGGCGAGGATTCCTTTGTTTCAGAAGATGAAAGGCCTAACGTGTATCACTTAATCGAAGATTCCGCCTTACCATCTGTCGCAACGCATTCCAAAAATAGAACACTGAAGAGAGCCGATACTATGCTCTAATACATCTCACAGTGGAGAGGAGTAAGAATATTCGGCAAATATATAATTAAAACGAATTCTCGGCGAAGTAACGCTAGCTTTCAAAATCCAACCTTCGCGAAGAATGCATAACATTAATATCATTTAAATGGAAGTTGACTTCGTTTCGAATTGGATATCTAATTTTGATTGCAAATTGAAATTGAAGCCAGAAACTTTTCCAACTAGATGCTTTCCTAAGTTGGTATCTATGTAATTTGCGGAAAGGAAGTTGAAATGAAACGGGTAGAGTCGACAGGCGGAAGGAGAGATGATTGACGATAATTCTTCAGGACTTCGTTTTAAGATAGGACATGAATTTGCGGTGGAAAAGTTGAAATAATGGTTTTAGAGGACGGGCCCCAGAAAAAGATGGTTTTAAAAATTTAAATTTGTATTCTGGGCATGTTGTTTGTTGTAAAGTGCAAAGGTTTTAAAAGTATTCTGTAACGGTGAAAATTAGAGCCCTTGAATGATAATTCGTTTTTTTAGTTTTAGAGAATAGTTGCCTCTGTAAGATATAAATCCGTATGTTTGTTTAAAAAAATTCTAAAATTAGTATTCAAAATATATCCTTGCACTTAAAAAAAGTTAAAAAATAAATAAACGATGGCGCGCACTTATGCTTTTTAATGTTCCATACAGAAAATATCACTTTTTATCGTTATTGTACTGCATAATTTCAACGTGTGTGCCATTAGTCTCACGAAACACATCGAGTCTATTCGGGACTAGCCATTACTCACCCGCTTCGCAGGGTATTTCATGATTTTACACTGCTGTTTGTAAAAAAAGCAACACCGTGAAAGAATCATCAGAATTAAATGAACTTTGCAGCAAATAGTAATTATAGGATGTTAAGTAAAATAAGTAAAGTTTCAGAGCCACCGCGCCCTTTGAACTGATGCGTATAAATAGAGGGCTGTAGTGGGACGTTGAAAATGGTTAATGATTATTTGTTATTGTGGGAACGTTTAGTGAGACCTAAGTATGCCTCCATGACTAAATAAGGAGAAGTTCCAACAATTTACGGAGTTTGAACGGGGGAGGATTATCGGCCTTCGAGAAGAGGGTTTTCCTATCTCGCAATAGGAGCTCGTGTGCAGCGGAACAGTTCCACAGTGATCCCAGATTGGAAGCAGTGGACCGACGAGCACCGAACAACTCGAAAAACTGGTAATGGACGACGGATGGTGACGTCAGTGCGTGACGATCGACACCTGCTCCGCATGATGGTGAACGATTGTACAGCTTCCTACAGGCAGTTGACAGCACGTCGGTCTACTGCTACAGGTGTACTAATGTCAGTTTCGTCAGTTCGTCGACATCTTCTGCACCGTGGATTGCTTGCAAGGGTGCCTTTATACAGGATCCCCCTCACGGCAAACCATCGATGGCTGAGTCTGCGGGCTCATGAGCACAGAGTCTGGCAAGCTGAATGGCACCAAGTTCTCTATTCAGATGAATCACGCTTCAATTTGTGGGACCATGATGGCGCTTTCGTTTTAGACGCTATGCCGGTGAACTTTGCCTTCCAGAGTGCGTTATCGAACGACATAGTGGCCTAACACCCGAAGTTATGGTTTGGGATGTGATTTCGTATCATGGACGATCCTATTTGCTACGAATTGAGGATAATCTCAATAACAACAGGTACGCCAGCGAAGTGCCACAGCCCGAAGTCGTTCTCTTCCTTCATGGCATCCCTGGAGCTATCTTTCAGCAAGATAGTGCATGCCCACATGTTGCAAAGATTGTTCGAGATTTCTGTTCAGCCCAACACGTGCGACTTCTTCTTTGGCCTACTTATTCTCCGGATATGTCACCTATTGAGCACGTGTGGGTTTGGTTGGTTGGCGTCTCGCTCGTGATCTGCGTCCTACAGCTTCAAAAGATAAACTTTTGCTGCGCATACAAGCAATATGGAATTCTCTTTTACAAGCAGACATTCGAAATTTGTTTGACTCCATGTCACGTCGTATAGAAGCTTTTATTGCAGCGCGTGGCTACACCAAATACTGATTTCGGACACTTAATATTGTTTTTTTGCTTTGAAAATTTCGTCATTTATTTGTACTAATACAAGTCGTTTGTGCATTAAATTTCATTTAATTCTGATGATTCCCTCATGGTGTTACATTTTTTACAAACAACAGTTTATCTGATTATATATACATTTGTTAAAGTATTGATATCGAAGTCTTATACTATTAAGCCTTCAAATTTATTGAAAAATATTCTTATTGTTTTCGCCTTTCGATTTAAAAGGAAAGGATTTGAATTGCTAAACCTGAAGTCCATTTATTTTTTACGCACCCATAACCTGTGTTAGGAGTCTATTTCTGCAATATTCGTTCTTAGCAGATCTTTACTCAACAAAAGAAAAATATATACCAAATTTCAAGTTTGTACGTCTAATAGTCCAAAAATGGGATTTTTTTTATCTACAACACCTCCGTCTCTTTTCGCAATCCCTCTTGAAACTTAATTTTAGAAATCACCTCTTAAAAGATCCTTACGCGACAAAAGAAATATGCTTATAAAATTTCATTCTATAAATTTAATGGCTCTAAAACAGGAGTTTTCTTGTCTGAATGCATTTTCTTAACCCCCTCGGGTGCCAATTCCGCTCTTACTAGGCCTACTTAACAAAAAAAAAAACATGCTTAGCAAATTTCAAGCCTCTTGGTCTAATAGTTCAAAAACGGATATATATTTTTTTATCTACACGTCCTAGTAACGTCCCTTTTGGGTACTGATTATCATAAAAAGTGTTCTCAGAGGATTTCAATAAAAAAAGATACATTTAGTAATTTCAAGTTTTGGGACGTTTCAAACGGATGCCACCCCCGGGGGCGTAACCTCGAGGGGGCGGAATTTAAAATCGAAACAAAAAATTATTTTTAAAATTTTTTTAAATAAACAAACAAATGATTTTGTCAAAAAAAAAAATGAAAAACACATTTGCACGATATATTACATTTATAAATATATCAGTGCTACATTACAATTAATTTAACAATATTAAGTTAAGAAAAAGTTTATTAATTACCAGTGAACCCATGGGCTGCCATTACATAATTTAAAACAAAATTTACACCTATCTTTTAATTTTTTTATGGGCATAATTAATCCCAAATGCCGATTAAAAATTACCGGGAAACGCTTCCCAATGCCAACCGTTTTCTTTGTAGCGCGTATTATGTATTTGGGGGGAGGGGGGGGGAATAAAAAAACAAAAACTGAAATAAGAAATCCCTTTTGGGAAAACTGTCAAAGGGCTTTCATTGCACTCCAAAGCCTTCGGGAAAAATTTTAGGATAGCGTGCATGAAAGTTTTACTTTGGAAAAACGATTTATACTCCGGGGGGGAAAATTTAGGTTTTTATTTAGGGGGACGTTTATATACCCCCGGGGACCAAAAAGGTTAAGTCGTTGGTGTTTTAGGTCAAAGCAAATATTTTGAATTCAATACATTGTTATTGTATGGGGGGGGGAAAATTTTGATTGAATATTGGGTCGTGAATATTGAACTTTGAGAAGCCGGTGTAGCCGTTTTTGTTCTTTCAACGCCCAGCCCTTTTTCTGACCTTAGTTTAAATTTTTCTTAAAACCCTTGAAAAAAGGGGGCCCAACTGCACTGCTCAAGCGAAAAGGCATCCATACGAAAAACCGAATTCGGAAAAAATAGTTGCCCAGGTGGATCTTCTGACTTTTTGATAACGGGGTGCTGAATCTATTTTTTTCCCCAAAAATGGTGAACTTGAATTTATAGAATTTCCCTACGGGAAAAATTCCTCAAACTTTATGTTCGCTATGGTCATTAAGAATTTTTTGGAAAAACCCCCAAGGGGGGCGTTTGGTTTCCCAGTGGCATTCTACTGTTCTCAGACTATAGATCTGCCTCCAGGGTCCTGAAGGGCAATTTCCACCTGGTTGGAAAAAAAATTTTAAAAAATTCCTTTTTTAAAAAGGGCCCACGTGCATCTTCGGCAAAGAGGTGATAACCTTTCCGGGGGAAAAATTCCCTCAACTTTCCAATAGCTTTATCTTTACCGATGCTGCTGCAATAGCCAGACGTAAACTAGTAGGGGCGCCCCCTCGGGTGCCCTTCTCCTTGATTATCAGCCTGAGCTAGATGTGTAGGAATAAATGAAGAACTAGAAGCTGCCATGATCTTAATATGACTTTATTAAGATCTTAAACTTAAACCTTTAATAGATTAGATAATAATAATATATGTGAGAGAATCTACGGTGGCCAAATACACAATATATATATAATACCGAAATAGCGTAACCCGGACCACTATCAATAATCAACTCGCCTAAGCTCAATTCCAATCCTATCACAGATCCGAATATTAAATAGCCTACCTTATAATCCTACCTTAATGTCGAATGAAGTAGCGATCAATCTGATCCTCGTTGAAGTTGCGGTTCATTGGAGTGCAATGGTATGCACCTTGACCCAATGGCTCACTGTCACGGGTAACTTCTGTTGTTTTCTCTAACCTTTCAAAAACTCTTCTCACACTTGAATCACGGACTATCATAACATTTCCCCAAATTTGGCCACCCTGCTTACTCTAACTGATATTTAAAAGCTTTCCTAATTTTTGCATCTTTCCTTCACGCTTCACTTTGGATTTGGGAAAAGAGTTGCCGTTAATTTGGCCTCCAGAACCCAAGGACATGTTTATATAAAGACGTGAGACCGTCACAAAATTTCCTCCCATCCAGTTAAGAAACACTTCATTCCAGAACTTAATTGCAACCCCGTAATTTTAAGTACCATAGCCAGACTAAGTACAAGACACTTTAAAGGGATGAAAATATTCCCTGACGGCCAAAAAAGTTACAATACTTGTCCTCACTGTCCTGACATTCATATTTCTCCTAATCATATTTTTAATCGTACTTCTATATTGGCTAAATTCCGTAACATAGATTTAAACCTCACGTATCATCAACTGCTTTATATGCTAAAGGTCTTCGACATAGCAAGATGCCTTCTCCGCCATTTCATTTCTCTGCCCTACTTGGACAAGGCAACAACAATAAACAACAGCCTTTCATTACACCGCACCCCAAATATTTGTGAGAACCCATAACTAGTCAATCGCGAACTTACTTATTGGCTATTCTGGCTTCTCAGCAAAAAATGCAAAATAAAGAGCCTTTCACAAAGATACTGTAAACATGTTGGCTCTTTTTGGATCGGGTCGTGTTCGAATTGTGAAAAAAATAATTAAAGTCAGAATTTTGTCCCTCTGTTTTATTTCACTCCTTCTATGGGACACCTTATAAAAAAAGACAATATTAAGGTGATACGAGATTGCAATCCATCGTCTGCCCGTCTTTCTTTCAACGACCACGTTTTTCTCGCCCCCGGTTTCCTATCTAACGATCTCCTCTCTCCCCTGGTTCGGTCTCGTCCGGTCTGGTCTCCCCTGTCGTTGCCAGGTCCTCCTCTGTATATAATGGGCCCGCTGCCAGATCTCATGTGTATGGTTCGACCTGTTGCCAGGTGCAAGCAGTAGATCCTTACAGACACCTTTCTATATAATTTGCAATTCGACGCTTATACAAATTGTTCTTATTAATTATAATTATTTTGAATAATTATTACTGAATTATTTTAATCCTTAAATTATTTTGAATCTACATTACAGCCAATATGATAAACCAAATTATCGGTACTCTAATGTATGCGAAATATGGAAAAAAAAATTATATATTAAAGTAAAATGTATGGGGTTATTTGTGACCTTTTATTTTATTTTTATTATGACTGTAATTTTTTCCTATTTATTGTTTTATGAAATAACTGGAAGTTTTCAATATTTTCCCCTGCCAATCTTTTTACTTGTTCAGAAATGAGTGATTATATAGAACATGCTAAGGATAAATGCGAAGTATTTTCTATTTCCATCTAAAATTTTTTTATTTATAGCTTCTAAACCATGCCAATAATTCAAAAAAACAAATAGACTCTTCGTTTTTTAGAACTTAAAACCTATCTTCGTAATATTTCAGGCTGATCTATTTGCACGAATTAGTTTTTAATCAGAATTAAAGAGATTTTTTCTGAAACGCGTTATTTTATCAAACAACATTTGGAAAGGATATTTATCTTAAGAATATTCTCTTTATTCTCTTTATCATTTAAATGTATAGTTTTCTCTTAATCGTGAAATTTTTTTTTATCATTAATTTATCCCACTGAGATGTGTATATGTTTTCACTGTTTTGACGAGATCCAAATTTTGCTTCTGAAAACATTACATTTGTGTGTTAGGTTTGTGGCTTAGAATTTTTTAAAATGGTAAAATTTTTTGAATAAAAGTAATAATATAATTTATTATTCAATCCCTATTATCAATATAATAAATATTGATTGTAAATATATTCCCTTTATTTATTTGATTACCAAGCCAAAGATTTACGAGTGTAAGTTTTTTTTACTGTTAAACTTAAATAAATGTATTTGAATTTAATATGCATTTGAAAGTTTTTGATAGTGGTAAAATGAATAATAATTATTAACTTCTTATTATTTCCCATTAAAATTTTTTTCTAAAAAAATTGTTATGTATCGGATATTGATGAACCTTTTACACACACACACACAATTTTTTATTTTTTCTCAAAAACGTGTAGAGAATTGCGGGTGCGGCATAGAATTGATAGCGGCTTTGATTCGAGTAAATAAGGTGGGATAAAAATAAAATTCAAAACTAAACCCATGGTTAACAATAACGTTTATTGGCTTCTGCCTGCGATCCACAAAACTATAGGAAGAACCATAATGGGGTATATTGATATTCGAAAAATAAGTAAAGCTTAAGATTCTCCTATAGTCCGTATTTATTTTGTCATACGATACACAACCAAAAACTGTCACGAAGTAAATAACAAGCCTTGCCGGGAGTCAGTATAAAATATTGTTTTTCCTCTGAATAAACTTGCGCATACAAGAAAGGAGCCGGAGCTTAGAATATTCTTAGATAGCCAATTTTGAGGTCAAGAAACCGTAACGTTCACCGCCTGACGATATTTATATCTTCCTTACGCTTGTCATAATCTCGGCCTCAGATATACGGAAAGAAAGGAGGCTAGGAAAAAATTTAATTTCCCAATATTCCCGAGGTCCATAATGTGGTCCGTGAACATCATAGTGACGCTATCAAACTCGGGAATTTAAGGCAAATTAAAGGTCGTCTAGGTTTCAGTTAGCCTGTTTTCTTTAATGGTGGGGCTGGGAGGAAATTCACGCCCTTATTGCGTGAGAAGGAGAGAGAGAAAGTCCCTTAATAGTGCCCCGTGAAACGGAAAGAACCGGATATAAAACCCTTTTATTACTACCTTTTATTGAAGTAGATTACCCGTCACATCTTTTATGGAGAAAAGGATTTTTCGACCTTTTTTACCCCATCCTTTCAAGGATTATTACATTATTCCTTTTTTGTCGCATTGTAAGATGTTGATCTCAATCCAGCATCTGCGAAACAGGAAGTAATACAGATGGATTTGTAATAAATTTATTCAATGTGAAAAATAGTTTTTTTTCCCTAAAATTTTTTGTTTTCTAAAAAAAATTGCAAATAGTAGAAATGTGTATAGAAAAATAATTCTAATACAGCATTTCTCAAACTGTGCCCCTCTAGGGGTTTGCATAACCCCAATGAGGGCTATACTACTGTGAAAAGTCGAAAACAAAAAGATTATTTAAAAAATATTAATTTACTTCAGTATCAAAATAATGTATCTTATAAATAATTTAACAATTTAAGCAGAAACAAGTTTAATAATTACCAGTGTCCCATGGGCTTATCATATATAAAGTTATATATAAAAATTAACGTTTATATTGCTAATTTGTACGGTTTATAATTAATCCCTTAACTGCCGATTAAAAATTACGCAATTGTGTCCCCAATGCCACAGTTTTTCACTTACGCGCACGTATGTGATCTATTGTGGAGGGGGTGTGATCAGGAATAAATAAAGCCAATCTTCTGAAATAAGTAAATTTTTCGCAAATACTCTGTGTTTAGGTCCTTTTATTGCATTCTAACACCTTCAGAATAATTTTATGGATAGAAGTGCACAGAAAAAGCTGTATTTCGGAAATACGTATATATACATCCGGGCAATTAATGCTTTGACCGAGTGAAACGTTTATATACATTGGTGGCAATTAAGAGGTTAAAGTCGTATCGTAGCTTTAGCGTCAAAGTATATTATTAAATTTTTTGGTAGATTGATTGATTGAATATTAACGTCGCACTGTTCAGCTACACGAGGGCTTTTGGCGACGGACCACGTAATTTTGAACCATGGTCAAGGACGTGGACGACACTTGCCGCACCCCTCCCTAACTACCACACCACACCAACGGAGTGACGTTTGTTCGACAGATGTAACGTGCCCCTGCCCCCCACTTTCTTTTTTGGGCCAACTCGTCACAAAGCAAGCCACGATCCATTTCCTTTTCCACTCGGCTACCGCGGCGGTGAATTTTTTTGGTAGAATATTGGTCGCAAATATTGAAAGTTTGAGAAGCACTGCTCTAATCGCAACGATAACAGAAGAGAATTTACTAAAAATAACATGTGATATATATATATATATACTAGAAAACACTGCATGTCCCACAATCTTATTTTCTTTTAATAGTATATTGGCTAAAAAAACTCGGTGCTTTTCAGTGGTTGTACGTTTTTTTAATTAAATTTTTCTTCTATTATTCAATTGCGTTCAAGTTTTCATCAAATGTATTTACCTCCTTCGTTACTCTTATAAATAAATAACGGTTAGTTGATTAGAATGTTATGCGGACATATTGTTCCAAAACAAGATGAAAAATTTTCACTTGTATAAAATAAATCAATTTAAAACTCTTATTTTTGGAGAATAGATAGAAAATAAAAAGATGTTTTTGATAAAGTTACAAGTGTTGGAAAAACACGTCATACAGAAATATAAAGAAGTAGAAAGATATACGTTACCTTTACCTTCTTTACCTCAGTTTAAAATTTCTTATAAATTATACTGTAGTATTTGTATAACTAATCTCCAGTGGTGCCCACAGAAATTTTTCAAGGGGGTTCTCATATCATGCTCCAATACGCTGCGCAACATATTTTTTTGATTTTGTCGATTTTCGGGAACAAAAAGCAGTAAAAAATTAATTATTGAATAAATAATTAGCATTAATTAATAAAATTAAATATTAAAAACAAATACTTAATTAAATTTTATGTACTATATACGAGGGTAGTCTGAAAAATTTCCGACCTAACAAAGATTCAAGACATTTTTTCCGAATTTTTTTTTATTTTTCAACATAGTCTCCTCATAACCCAACACACTTCTCCCAGCGATGCTCCCATCTCTGTCCATCCAAATAGTACTCGGCGTTTTTTTCTGCTAAATAATTGTTCACGAAGGTGATTGCCTCTTCATTTAAAAAAATCTCTGTTTTCCCGAGCACAATTTTTTTAAAAGAGGGGAAAAAAAAGAAGTTTCTTGGGGGATCTGGTAGTATGATGGATGGTCAACAGTTAAACCGGGGGATTTTCCCTGGCAACCGCTGAAGTGTAACGGGGCGTTGTCTGGGTGCAGGATTTTCTTTTTTTTGTAAATGTGGCGTTTTTTCCGCAAAATTCTGCCTTCAGCTTGTCAAGTAATGATGCGTAGTATGCTTCTGTAAGGGTTTTTCCTTTTTGAAGATAATCGATTAAAATAATTCCCTGACTATCATAAAAAATAGTCGCCATCATTTTCCCAGACGAAAAAACAGTTTTTGCTTTTTTTGGAGCTGGTTCCCCCTTTGCAGTCCACTGTTTGAACTGTATTGTTGCTTCGGGCGTATAATGGTATATCCAAGTTTCATCTACAGTAATTAATTGGTGCAAAAACTCGGATTTATTGCCCCTAAACTGCGCCAACAGAGCGTTTGAAATGTTCATTCGGACAAGTTTTTGGTCTAACGTGAGCAAACGCGGCACCTAACGTGCGGACAGCTTTCTTATGCCTAAATGTTGATTTAATATGTGACAAACACGTTCTTTTGACATGTTCATAACCTCTGCTATCTCTCTCACTTTAATTCGGTGGTCGTCTAGCACCATTTGGTGAACTTTGCCTATGTTTTCGTCGGTAGTTGCAGTATTAGGACGTCCCGAACGTTCAAGGTTTCCCAAGCTCTTACGGCCACATTTAAATTCAGCTGTCCAAAATTTCACTGTGGTAAATGATGGTGCAGAGTCCCCATACACAGAATCCAACTCATTTTTAATCTGCGTAGGCGTATTGCCCTTCAAAAATAAATATTTAATGCCAACTCGATACTCGTTTTTGTCCATTTACACAAAACACTCACATCAACTCACTCAAATGACTGTTACATAACAACTGCGCGTCCAAAATGGCTGAAACTTTGGTGAGTAGCTTCAACAGAAATTCAGTAACTTTTATTGACGAGTGCTGACATCTTCACGTTGAGGTCGGAAACTTTTCAGACCACCCTCGTACATAGGATTATAATCAATCTTAAAAAAAATCAAGGGCTTTGGGAGGGTTCAGATCCGGGGACGCCTTCCTTGTGTGCGCCACTGCTAATCTCTCTATATAAAGGAGAAAAGGACTTTTTACTCACTCACTCACTCACTTATTCTCTCTTCACAATATCTCTAAAACTATTGGACCAAAAGTAGGAAATTTGACATTCCTGTTTCTTTTGTCAAGTAAAACCACAATGAACGAATTTTCCTAAATCGTCTTCTAAGGGGTTGTCTCCTTTAAGGAGCATTATAGATAAAAAAGATCAAATTTTTTGTTACTAACCCATTCACGGCCAGCTACGAGACATCTCGTAGTGTGGGCAGCAATTTTATATTGATTAGAAAGGGCCATTTGAGTTAGGAATTGTTAGAAAGGATGAATGAAAATTTATATAGTGCGGAAAATATATTAATTATCAATTTTTATTAGTAAAGTTATAATTTAGATGATTAGATTATAACATAATAATGTTGTTGTTGTTTCCAATCCCTTGGAGCAGGAAAGCCAACACCAAGTCCATTTGACCTTTCCGCATAATAGTGTCCAACACCAGGTCTTGCTCTTCAACAACTGGACTGCTGGGAAATGTCCAGCAGTCCAGAAGATGAGCAGGAGAAGCAGGGACAGATAAAGAAAGACTTTACCCCCTGCACAAATGTCATACTACGCAGGTGACCGCTTCTAAAGCGCGCCAAGGCCGTCTGATGAGTCCTGAAACTCCTGCACTGTAGAGATAGGCCAGGACTCTTACCTGTATACCAGTGGTGAGCAGGAGGGTTTCGCCAAGTCAAATTCATTTTAGTTCTTTGGAGGGAATGAATTTCCGAATGGGTTTAAAACAGTGGAACGGGTTAGAGAGATCACAACCCCTACCAGCCAGCTCATCAGCTGCTTCGTTCCCAGGCACCCCCCCACACACACACAAGCCTAGCTAATTTGGATAAAATATCTAGACCATAACATAATAATTATAAATACATATGAATGTATTACTAAAACATAATAATTATAAATACATATGAATATATTACTAAAATTTAAAAAAATATTTTTATTGTTGTTGCCGCATATGATGTGCTTTAAATCAAGGATCAATGCTAAGTTCTGTGTTGTTGGGACACACAGGGCAAAAATACCTAGTCTCCTTACGTTTTTTTTCTCCGTACACATTCGACATAACTTTGTAGGCATCCTTTTTTTCTCAGGGAGGAAGATGTTCTAAGTAATGAAAATCAGTTGTATTTGTGTTACAATTGCTGAAAAATAATAGTTTTATTATTTTTATAGGCATTATGAATATAATAAATAAGATTCATTAAAAACATTTACATTTATGTACTTTTCTTTTATTATCATTCAACACGTAGTGAAATATTTTTTAAATGTGTTTTTTTAGAGTATATTCAGTACCAGAACGAATTTGAACATAAATCTTCGCCAGAAGATTTCGTGTGATAATTGATTTGCATACTTGATGTTACACTTATGCAGTAAAGCTTGATTAGCATGCATAAGATTTTGATAAAGAATCTTACAGAAAAGAAATAGAAGTATTTCTATATATATATATATATTATTCTTTTCCTTAATACTTAAAAATTTATTTTTATGAGATGATCATGAATATAGGCAGGAGATTACTTGGGGGATAGGAATGTAGATTCACGCTAGAATGAGTAGAACAGAATGAATTCATACTAAATGAATAAACAAAAGAAATGGAACGAACTTCAAAATATAGTCAGCTAATTTCATAAAAAAACATCAGTTTCCTTATTTTATAATCTATTGAAGACATTAAGCTTAGAAAATTACAAACTGTATTTTTGATTTACTAAATAATGTATGGAATAAGGGAATATTATTTGCTCAATTAAATGCATGTGTGTGTTTTACTTATTAATAAAATTATCGCGAAATCTTGTTTACTATTATCATAAATAGTTTTACGCAGCGGGAGAATAATTTTTATATAAAAACAGACAAATTATAAATTACATGTAAATATATAAATTTGTGTAGACAAAACTGATAAATAATATCGATAAAACAACTATTTTCACTCTATGTCCTTATCAGTAACATTAATATCAAATACACAAAGTTAGAATCATAAATTAGGCAAATTAAAGTGACAATATCATCTCCGGAATACTTCAGTATATTTCTGTATTTTAGTGACAGTCATCTCCAAACCAATATCTACTATGTGCCCTTTTTGAAAATTTCGACTATTATGACTAGCTTACACACCAGATTTTCGTATAAAAAGACCGCGTGTGACTAATGACCGCCGTGGACAGTGGCACTTTTAAAAAATATGCTATGGGCATCAGCTAGATTATATATTTTCAAATAAAAATATCTCAGTCTCAAAATTCAAAGTTATACTTTTTGCACATAGCAGATATTGGTTTGACAAAGACTATTTATTACTTTAAACTGTATTTAAAATATATTTTGCTATTTTGATATATTTTAGAATATCACTTCTACTACAAGTTAAGTCTAAAATTACACAAGCTTATTTTTATTTTCTACGTAGATAATGAAAAATATAAAACTTATCGAAGAATATAAAACATCAGTATAGGAAAATGATATTTTGTGTTTCAAAAGCCAAGAAAGTAGATGTTTTTAATTTTCAGTATCTGAATTTCGATATAAATATTAAAAGAAATTAAGTTATGAAGAGAGATAAAAAGTTGATTTTATTTTTAGTCACTTGGTGGCAGCAAGGCCGTTTGTAATTTATAAACTGAATAAAAAGATAATAAACATTCACACACAATTTGAGAAACAAGTACGAAGTTCAAAATAAATACAAGAATTATGCTTTAATACAAAAGGTGAATGATGAATAAAAGTGAAAGAGACAACACGTACGAAACAAGTAATATATAAAAAATTTCTTAAGTCAATTCCTACTTTGCTAGCGCCATCTTTTGCAGCTAGTTGTAACTTCGTCAGAAATAACGCAGAAACTTTTTTGAAAAACTGTATTAACATCCAGTGTCATCCTCTACAAGCTTAAAAATGTATTTGAAGTTGAGTCGATGAATGAAAAAGAGTTTTATTAACGATTGAAAATTTGAACAAGGTATATATAAATCTATATATATATATATATATAAATGGATGTTTGTATATGTGAAATCGCTTTACTCCAACACCGTTCAACCGATCACTATGAAAATTAGGAATGTAAATGTATTTTTTGAGGAGAAGATTTTGGGCTATCCTTTTGTTGCAGCTCCCCACCAGGTGGCGCTGCAGCATATCAACTTCTGCATCGTTCAATCAATCGCCAAGTTGCCAACAGGGTCCTCAGAAATGATGCCAACTTGGCTGTATCGCCAAAATTTCGCTATGTTTCCATTGAATCTCCATTAAAATGTAAGGAAAGTGTTGGTTGTGAATCTTACAATTTTAACATATAATAAATATAACAGAAAATAATATTAACGTATTACACATCCAGATATAAATTATTTACACTATTTTAAGAGTTCATTACACAAAATTTGTTACAATGTGTTACTTTTGCTGAGCAGAGATCAGCTTAGGAAGATATTTTTAAAACTTGACCCACAAAAGAGTTTCGGAGCGTTATAAATAAAAAAAATCCTTTTTATCAGCTATTAGATCTTAACTCAGTGGCACAACAGCCCATGAAGGCCAAGGCTTACTGTGCCCAACTCAGTACACGCGACCTTGGGCAGATGTTCCGGTCTGGGGGTCAATCTGACGAGAAGCCCCCAGTGTTAAGTTCCCAAGCAAGCTTGGTAATCATCTATCGACCCACTGAAGGTATGAAAGGCTGAGTCAACCTTGATCAGCCCGGGGTTTGTACCTCAGACCTGTGGTGTGGAAGCGCGATGCACTAACCACTCAGCCACTGGTCTTCCTGCTACTAGATCTACAGAGTAAAAATTTAACAAATATGGTTTTTTGTTCAGCTGGAGATATGCAAAAGTGTTTTTTGGTGTTTAATTTGAAATTCTCGTAAAATTATCTCATTAAAAACTTATTTATTCTTCCATTTGTATTGTTTAATTTTTTAATTCACTCGTGTGAAGAACGGGTATACCAGTTAGTATATATATATATATATATAATAGGTTGGGGAAAAAGGAATACATTATTTTTTCGGTAGATGGCTGTAATGTCGATACCTCGTGAAGTATCGATCAAACAATTTAAAATTTATGCTCGTTGTCAAGGTGACATTTCCCACAAAAAAAATTCTTTTGCCTTTTTTTTTGTTTGGTCTATTCAGTTGTGAGTTACAGGCTGTTAAAAATGAAAGTCAACAAAAAGAATATTCAGTACATTTTACAGTTTTTCTTTGATAAAGGCGAAAATACAAGCCAGGCAGCTGTAATTGTGAATGGTGTTTATGGTACCGATACTGTAACAGCTAATTACGTTCAATTTTCGTTTCGACGATTCAGTTCAGACATTTTGATGCACAAGGCAGGCAAGCCCGTCGTCAAAAATGTCAATAAAATCACAGAAATAATCGAAATTGACTGGCATGTTAGTAGTTGTAGCATCTCCCAAGAGCTAAAGGTCGACCATAAAACAGTTTTAAACCATTTGTGCAAAGTTGGATTCAAAGAGAAGCTCGATATTTGGGTGCACACCAATTAACACCAAAAAACATGATGGATCGAATTTCCATCTGCGAAGCCTTATCCAAACGGAATGAAATCGACCCATTTCTTAAGCGGATGGTGATTGGGGATGAGAAATGAATCACATACGACAATATTGTGCGAAAACGATCGTGGTCAAAGCTACTGTGTATTTGGTGGGACTGGAAAGGAATCATTTACTATGAGTTGCTTCCGTAAAGCCAAACTCTAAATTCAGATATCTTCTGTCAACAACTGCACCGTTTGAAGCTAGCGATTGACGGAAGTGGCCAGAATTGGCCACAGAAGGGATGTTGTTCCCATCAGGATAACGCCAGGTCCACGCGTTGTACTGACTGCCAGAAAACTCTGGGAGCTTGGTTAAGTTCAATGAATCCACCATATAGTCCGGACCTGACACCAAGCGATTACCACCTTTTTCTCGCATTGCAAAACTTCCTGAGTGATAAGAAATTGGGATCAAGAGAAGATTGTTAATATCGATTACTAGAATTTTTCGTCAATAAGGACCAAGACTTTTTTGAGTGAGGCATTTTGAAGCTACCTTTAAAGTGGCAACAAATTATACAATTAAATGAAATATAATTAAGGATTATTTATATAAGTGCTCAAGAGTACCAGTGTATTGTTTATTTACATCATTTACCATACGTAAGATTTTTTTATATTTATGTCGCAAAAAATATGAATTATATATTATTCATTTATTTTTCACTTTAATTCGAATAACATTAATCAAACGCAGCTTTGTTCTAACTTCATAATTTTCTAGCAATGAATTTGTTGCCCTTAACTCGATAAAACCGTTATTAATTATATATTTGTTTGAAGAGAATAGTTTAGTATTTTGTTTTAATTGTTCTTGTAACTACAATTTGTAAAAATAATAGAACAGAACTTTAGAGTTTTGTTAGTAGCGATGAATATTAGAAATTTTTATATTTTATAAATATTAATTCTTTAAGAATCTTCATTATCTTGAATTTCCTTTCAGCATAAATTTTGAGATACAGGTAAGTTCCTGAAATATTATTTCACTGTGAGTAAACTCTTGTGTTATAATTCTTCTGATTGGAAGTTGTTTGTATTATAATCTTTCACGATAGGTATTTAAAAAATATTTATAAATTCCCATTTAAGACGAGTTTTTTATAATTTTAAGCTATAGGGTCATCTTTACTGGATCAAAGCATATATGTATAAGCGAATAAACAGCAGATGCAAAAGCTCAGAAAGCTACAAAAGGGAAGAGATTGAAATAAATCTATAACAATAATAATTAAATTAAAATATACAATGTTGAAAGAGGAGCAGAAAAAAAAATACGTTTTCAACTACTAATTTCGGAGAAATAATTCCGAGATGAGATGAATGTGGTATCCTCACAAGTTAGTAAAATTAATGAATTCTATTTCAAGTTTTTATCTTGAGTTCCTGATTACATATAAATTACTATAATATCGATAGACTCGATTCCGTTGTCTGTTATGTTATGAAAATTCGATTCGTTAAAGTTGTATTTAAAATTCTAAATTATTCAAATAGTAGTCAACTTTCAAATAATGTTTTTCTGATATGAATGCATATGAGCCAAATTATACTTGTATATACAACAATTGTTTTCAAATTCGGTGTTTATATATATATATATATAATTTGCTTTAGTTGTATGCTATATGATATCTTTGAAAAAAAGAAGTAATAAAATGTGAGACAAATTAAACACGTATTCGTTCAAAACCTTACAACAAACAAATAAATAAAAGTTGGAAATTAGTCAAAAGTTTACTTTTAAAATTCTTTTTACGTAAGAATTTTTCCTTTCATTATTATATATTAAGATATCACATTTAATAGATAAAAAAAATTAAAAAAATTTTGATCTTAATTTAAAAAAATTAAAAAATTTTCATTCTTAATTTAAAAAAATTAAATCATTTAAAATTTTTAAATATATATGTAGAACGTAATTGTAAAAACCAAAATTAAAATCTTTTTTTAAAAAATTCAACGTTTTGTGTTAAACTTGAAATTGTCCACAAATAGGATAAAAATGTCGATGAATGAGATAAAAATTTATTTAACACTATGAGAGTAAATCGAGGGGCAGAAAAAAGCAAAGCAATTTTTATCAAGTAAACCATTCTGACAACTGAAAAAGAATCCCAGAGCATAAAATACTTCCATTTTAATTAACGTTCTTTGTAGATTAATTAATATGTTTTAAATCTCTCAGCTTTACTCACCCACGCATCAAAACATCCCTCTTTCTTGGCGATAAATTTCCACGCTCTTGGCATTGTCACTCGGGAAATATTCGCCAAAGACTCAAAACATCACTCTTTCCGGAAAACACGCGGCTTTCAGATCCGACGACATCCCGGTGAACTGTCCGGTAAACGTTTGTTCGCGAGAATAAGGAATTATCCCTCACCATGTATGGATTTAAAAAGACGCTGAAAAAGAAAGTGTTTTTGATGAGTGTTTTTAAAAAGTGAGTCCGGATATCCGGCAAAAGCTAAACGCATTGTTGTTGAGGTTCCACGTGGAAGTCCGGAAGCTGGCTGTCCATGGAGGGTGGCCACCACGGACGGCATCAGTCGTCACCGCTGCGTCCGGCCCGTCTCAACAGTTTGGAGGAGTTATGCAGGAAAACAAAGTTTACGAGGAAAGAGATACAGTTCATGTACAGAAGCTTCAAACAGGTGTGTATCAAAGCTTTTTGTTTAATAATTAATTTGTGTTTTTTTAAGCGTATATATATATGAATATTGTAATAAAAATACTTAAACAAGCAATTGGATCGTAAAACAGGCTGATAATATATATATATATTAATTTGAATATGTTTTAAGGTAAGTGACAAAGTTCAGAGGCGTTCATTTAAAAAAGCGTAAAAATGAATTTTTTTTTCTTTATATTTAGTGTCAGTTGAATTAGAAAATGCAAATAAAATTGTTTTAAGGATATTATTTCAAGAAAAATTATTTGAATGCAATTTTTCAACAAAAAATATGAAGGAAAAATGACATATTTTCAAAACATTCTTCTTTTATGAAAAAGGCTTCTATAATAATAATATTTTGCTTATATATAGCCAAGGCTTGTATACAAAGGCTGGACAAATATTTTTTCAAAAATTAATATTATTTTCAAAGTTACGATCAATTGAAATAATAACCGGTGTTCTTTGTTAAATTTTTTACTCTGATATATATATATATATATATATATATAAATCAATTCCTAAATAATGTATTTCAAAATTTTTTGTTCAACCTCAATATATAAGTCCTAACTATATATAGTCAAAATATTATTTTTATAGAAGCATTTTTCATGAAAGGATAATGTGTGTTCTGAGAATATGTCTTTTTTTTCATTTTTTACCAAAAAAATTTCATTTTAACAATTTTTTCTTATAATAATATTCTTAAGACAATTTTATATGTATATTCTAATTCAACTAGCGCTAAATATATCAAAAAAATTTACTCATTTATACGCTTTTACAAAATCATGGTTCCAAATGCAGTCGGTCACCTTAAAAGTAAAATGTTTTAAAAAGTTAATATTTGAATGTAATCAGTTATCTTTACTTTAAAAAAAACCGATGTTGAGATGAACATCATATTTTTTTAATGCATTTGTATTCTAAAACATGGATGACATTCATATTTATCTTAAGAATAATCGACATAAATTTCTATAGCAATTTTTCTATGATTATATAAATTTAATTCTATATTATTGGCATTACATAAAATTAAAATAGTAATGTGTTCCCTTTGAATTTCTTGAACCAGTAGGATTCTTTAAATAATAATTAAGTTGGTTGCATGGAAATTTTATTTTCGTGTTTTTTCTCGGGATATAAATCAATTCGGTTTGAAAAATGTTCAAACTATTATCCTTTTTATTTTGAATTCTAAGATGTTACAAAGAAGTCACTTGTTAAAATCCCCGGGAAATTATATCTTTAAAGCATTCGGTATTCTATGTATTTATGAATAATTAAGATTTTTTTCTCTTTTTCAAACTGAGTTCTAGAATTTTGATTTACGGATTAAGTGTCAATGGTCATTATATAAACTATGCATCCGTTTTCAAGCTGCTTTTTATTTTCATTCCGCTCGAGAAAAAGTTGTTGAAAGTTTATTCAGAGCCTTAAATATCAAAATATATATATATATCTAACTCAAATAAAAACATTTTGAGTTATGAAACATGTAAAACTAATAATAATTCTTGAAATTAAATAGCAAATTTTTAAATCGATTTAAAACGTAAAAAAAAACTAAAAGTAAGATGGAATTTTAATAAAATTAAAATCGAGAACTCCAAACTATATAATCTGTTAAAAAATAGGCTAAAATTGTGGCCCAGATGACTCCTAATTAAAATTTGTTTTCTAAAAATGACTATTACTGATGAAAATATCAATTTGTGACGTGTTAAAGCAAAGTACAGATGAAATTCGTTCTTTTTTTATCTTTATTAATATTAATACAATAAGTTATTAAAAATTGAAAATATCAATAAAAATTATTTGTTTTTCAATTTTTTAGAAAAAATTCTGATAAAACTTGCACATTTTAATCAACGTACGAATCAAATTAAAGCAACATCAATGGCGTAACGTACACCCTCACAACCTCCGCATCGAGGGGGGGAGGAACAGGATTCTAGGGGCCCCAAAATCTGACTCACACACCACAAGTATATATTTAATCAATTTATAAAATATTAAAGGCAAAACCTGACTTTGCAGGGAACCGTAATATTCTCTGTTACTCCATTGAGCAATATATACATATTGTTTAAAAAGCCATAATGTACTACAAGGGTGAGTTAATTAATATAGTACATCCTATTATATTAACATGTTTCCCACTGATTTAACGTAGGTTACGAATAAGAATTTTCTACATGTCTAATTTATTTTAAAATTGGGAATTCCATTTAATTCCTATTTTTTTCCTGAATTCTTCTTTAAATACAACAAATGTTTTTTATTCCAAGAAATATAGTCGAAAACTTTAACGTAGACTTATCTTTATGTTATTATTAAGCGATACTGAATTTTTTCAACCATTTTCAATAAAAAAGGAATAAGATAACAATTTTTTCTCTCTCTCCAAAGTTTACTGATCCCTCTAATTTTTAAAAGTAGTTAAAATATAAAAGGACAACTATATTATATTTGGGCTAGTTACAATAGGTACTAGGTATTGAATATGTCACAATATATATCCCAGAATTACTTCAGGAAATTACTAACTACTACGAGAGAAGGAGAAAAGCTTGTACAAATGCTAACAAGAACATTCTGGAACATTCGTGAAAGTTTAGAGCAGCAAACGGAATTGTAAAAGAAATAAAATAATAACACATTGACAATATAATTAGTTCACTATTTTTCTCGTTTCATTCAAAAGGGAAGCTCAAATATTTGATTTCCTTTTGAAATTAAATAGAACAAATCCAGTACAAATTGAACTGAAACAAGTGACATATGACTCTCTTTATTTTCGAGATTCTACTGAATTTATAACTCTTTAAGATACATTATTCAAAGATTATTTTTAAAATAAATATGGATTGAATCATCGAACAATTATATTGTAAAAGAAAATTACATTATTATTTAGTTACCTATTAAAAATAATAATAAAAGTAAAGAATTATTTTTGCTTGTACAATTATTTTCTTAAGTTTGTTGATAGATCTATTTCAAAATGAAAACCAAATTTTATATAAGTCGAAATTCAGTAATTGCAGAAATAATTTTTTAGTATATATATATATATATATATATATATATATATATATATATATATATATATATATATATATATATATATATATATATATATATATATATATATATATTTATATATATATATATATATATATATATATATATATATATATATATATATATATATATATGTGTGTATATATATATATATAATCATCAATAAATAATAATAATATATACTAAATAATTATAATTCTAAATAAACAAACTCTTAGCCTTAGGAACTAAGATATTGTTGGTTTAAACATTTCTCCTGTAATTTTACCTTCACCTGCAATTTACCTATACTATTGGGCTATAGAGTAGGAGTACTAAACCTTTTTCTTCTGCTGGGCCGCATACATATGTCAACCATTTCACGTGGGCCGCATACATATGCTAGCTATTTCACGCGGGCCGCACAAGATAACATTGGAAATTTAAAATATGTAGAATTGATCAAAATATTATAACTCTTGTTTTGCTTTTTTTATAATTATTATTTTTTTTATATTTTTTATTTTTGTCACTAACACTAAATTAAAAGAATTAAAAAAACCCTCCTTCCCGATTTTTGCATCAGTAAATGGTTTCATATGATTACCAATAATATAACAAACTTATTAGGATGCCTTTGTTACTACTGTGAGATTACCACTGACGAAACACTTTGTTGCTGTTACAAAGAATATTCAATAAAGCCTGTTTATCACCTCTTGAAAGAGGAAAAATGTCATTAAATAATTCCTGTTTATTGGTATTTTTTAAATACAGCACTTTCGAGAACAATCAAACAAGTACTGATCCATGTTTGTTTTTCACTACAAAACAATCAACCTCCAAATCATTCGAATATTTTTCGCTTGCGCGATATAAAAGGTTGTTCATAAAAATTAGTTCCACCCATAAAATTGTCGCTAATCCACTATTGTCTGTTATCCGTAACCATAACCATTACAAATAGAAAATGAATATTAATTCACAGCCGTATGACATCGGCAGCAAAAAGCACAATTGATATATTTGATTTCTTGTGTCACAGAATTTCCCAACAAATTTTCATTACATTGTCTTAAATAAAAGAATTTTTTAGAGCAATTGGTCATGACTGGGCCACTTAAAAAGGCTCGGAGGGCCGTAGGTTGAGTATCGCTGGGCTATAGGGAAAGGAAATAGGAATATGAATAACTTATTATTATTAGAAGATTAAGATTAGTTATACTATAATGCTAATATTAAGTTAAATTAACAAGGAATTCAAAACAAAATCTACTTAATGTAACAAAAAAAATTTAATTTTATATGAATATAAAGTGCTATTAAAACATTTAATTATACCCCCACACATAATACATCGCCATTTTAATTTTGCGCTAACACAGAATCATCAGAGCAGCACAGCATAAATGTAAAAATAAGTAAAATCATAAAATAAATTATATATATATATATATATATATATATATATATATATATATATATATATATATAATTATATGTGATATATACATGCATGATAAATATAATAAATTAATTAAATTTATATCTTGGATAGAAAGGCTGTATTTTTGTAAATACTGCATTACTTAAAAATTCGGTTATAAAAATGTTTACTTGAGTTGTTTATTACTCCGTCAGAGATGAATACTAATACTTCAACTTTTTTTTATTAAAAAGTAGCTTGCGTTCGAAGAGATTTATTTCCAAGTATAGTTCTAAGACAACTTAAAGGACTTTACATTCTAAGAAGTTTAGAACGATCTTTTCATAAAATTTATACCAAAAATAAAAGCAAAAATAGATGGGGGGAGATTTTTTTCTTTGCAAAGCTGCGTGTGTTAGGAACTTGAAGCGTGTGTGACTTGTAGTTCTGAGCTTAAACTTTTAAGTATTTTGAAGTATTTTACATTTAGGGGAGCTCTTTTTAGAATTCTATTTCGAAAATTTAAAAAAAAGAAAAGGGAAAAAGGATTATTTAAACACTTTCATTTATGAGAAAATTTCGGAAGAGTAAAGAAAACTATGAATTTCAGAAAGAGAGGACGAGCAAACTGCAATCTTTCACTTTTGGTTAATTTACTCTGCATTTTTAACTCGATATATTCTCACTTCTTTTCTCTTTTCACACAGTCTTTTTACACGGTTTTTGAAGCAGCACGGTTTAATACCTAGTGGTGTTCATGTCTTTACACGACTAAAAAAAAATGCATCTGCACATAGTTAAGAATTTCTAATTGTTCTTCGAAAAGAAGAGGATAAAGTACATCATGTAACACAGAGCTTCTCAAACTTTCAATATTTGCGACCCAATATTCAATCATAATTTTCATTGCGCCCTTTCTCCCTCTCCATACAATAAATAACAATGGAATTCAATAATACTATACTTTGACACTAAAGCTACAATACGACTTTAACCGCTTTAGTACAATCGACGTATATAAACGTCTCGCTCAGCCAAAACGTTAATTGGCCCGGATGTAATATATACGTCTTTCCGAAGTACGATGTTTTCAGTGCACTGCTATTCATAAAATTATTCCGAAGGCTTTAGAATGAAATAAAAAGAACTTGACAGTGTTTGCGAAAGATTTCCTTATCTCAGAGGATTTGCTTATTTATTTCTTCCACGCCCACCCAATGCACGCCTACGTGAAAAACGATGACATTGGTGAGCGAATAACGTGAAGGGATTAATTATAAAACGTACAAATTATTAAGATAAGTGTTAATTTTTTATATAATTTTATATATAACAAGTCCATGGGGTTAATGGCAATTATTAAATTTGCTCTTATTTTAGTATTGATAAATTAATTATAAAATACATTGTGCACTACTGATACATTTATAAGTGTTTTTATCAGTGTAAATATTTATTTATCTATTATTATGACAGAATGTGTTTTATTTGTTTACTTTCAATAAATTAATAACTTTTTAAAATGATCTTTTGTTTTCGACTTTTTAATATGTTCAAGCCCCCTAAGAGGCGCACCCCACAGTTTGAGAAACGCTGATGTAATATCAAATTCAATTTTTGAAGGTCCTAAACTTAAGAAAAGTAATTTGTAAAAGTTAGATTAAAAATTCTTTTTATATGTTATAATTGTTTTAAACATGTACCTTAAAATTTAAATATAATCTGAAGATTTGTTTACTAGAGAGATGGGTATCAAGAATTAAATAAAGAACTTACAAAATATAAAGAGCAATAAATAAAGAGATAAATATAAAGAAAAATTCGATACAGCGTAAAGTATTTCGGAAGGCAGCTCATTTTCTCAGGAATTCATTATCGGTCCAAAATCTTCATTGAATTCATTTTGCCGTAAATAAATATCTTATTATCAAAGCGAGTAATGAAGAATAACTCATTAATATTATTCCTAGTATTTTTAATTTAAAATTTTGATCTTTACTGCAGCTTATTTACGCACACATTCCTAATTTTATTTTAATTAATAACTGAAACATGCATTAATTTATACTTGAGACATCTGTTTTTGTCACTAAAAGGAAGTGGGTAAAGATCAGCCTTATTTCGCCCATCAAAGTCATGCAAATTCAAAGTATTTATTGGAGCTATATTATTATATTTATGTGAACTTTAGGCATTGATTTTTTATTTTCGTTCTAAAATTGTGGGAAAAATAGCAAGTCGAAAAAAAAGTCACCAAATTTGGGAAAAGTTGATTTTTTGTTATTTTTTAACCCTTTTTTAACCCCATTAAAACAAACAGTTAAGTTTTAAGCACCCCCTTTATTTTTGGTCTCAAAATACTACAATAATGGTTTAACCCCACATTAATTTGTTTTGGTGCATCGAGGGGTTGACCCGATATGAAGAAAGTAACTTGTCCGCAACACGACTGTTTGGATTTTTTAGAAAAATGGACCTGTACCAAAAATTCCCTGCACCCCCAAACAAACAAGCACAGTTTTTCCAGAAGTTTAACGAGAAACGTTTGGTGACACGATTCTTGGGTAGTTAAAGCAGGAACACGGCCAGTCGAACGGGAGAGTTTTAACCCCTTTAAGCGGTTTACGAAAGCCCATTCTGGAGATGTTCAAAATGCACCCCCGTATTTTTTTCCGCGGGGGGGTTCTCAAAAGCGGGGTATTTTTAAGAATGCGGCCGGCCGCTTTTGTAACCCCTTTTTGAAGGCAGAAAAACATCTCTGGGAAAGACGGGGTTTTTGGCAGACCCTTGAGGGTTAAACAAAAACCCAAATGTCCAAATACCATATATTGAATTATGTTAAAACGTCTGTAAATTTTTTTGCTTTTCACCCAGCGACTTAACAATATTAAGGGCGACAATGTAATTGCCCAACGAAAAATAGATTTAGTGAAGAAGCCTAATTCAGTGCTTTTTAAACTTTTAATATTTGGGCCCAGTACAATCATAATTTTCATCGCGCCCCCTTCCTTTTCAATAACAATATATTGAATTCAATACTATCTTTGACGCTAAAAAACCAAAGATTTAACCTATTTAGTGCCACCGGGGTATAAAACGCCTCGCTCCCAAAGCGATATTTGAACGTACAAAATATCTTTTTTAAATACGATTTTTCATGCATTGCTATCCATAAAAAATTTTTTCGAAGGTTTTTGGGTTGCAATAAAAAAGGGTCTTGACAGTATTTGTAAATATTTACTTTTTCAATTTTTTGTTTTTTATTCCTTTTCTTCCACCCGCTCAAAACGGTGGACTTGGGGAGCGAATCCAGCAACTTTTTATCGGCATTAATTATAAGCCATACAAATTATCAAGATAATTGTTAATTTTTGTACATAATTTTATATATGACAAGCCCAAGGGGTCACTAATAATTATTAAACTTGTTTTTATAGTGTTGTTAAATTAATTATAAAATACGTTGTGCAGTACCGATACATTTATAAGTTTTTTTTATATCAGTGCAAATGTATGTATTTTATTATGTCAGAATGTATTTTGTTTGTTTACTTTCTGTAAATTAATAATTTTTTAAAAATAATCTCTTTTGTTTACGACTTTTCAATATGCTCGCGCCCCCCTTGCGGAGTTATCCCGCCCCCTAGGCGGGCGCGCCCCACAGTTTGAGAAACTCAGGCCTAATTACTTACAAAAAACAGTTGAAGAAAATGACTGGGCAAGAAAAAGGGCGATATAAACTTTGTTAAGTGACTCTGATCTTCTAGATTTTTTCCCGAAACAAGGAAGGGGCTCGATATTTAACTCTTGGGGTATATCGGGAAAAACAAAGCCGATCATCATTTACGAACACCCTAATCAATCAGGGCTGACTCTTTTCACGTAAATCAAGAAGATTCCTCAGTTCGACTTCAGTTGAGATCACGACACACAAGTTCAAAAGTATATAATATATGAATAAGAACAGGTATAGGTTACTAATCCAAACATTAAAAGGTATTGTCAGTGCAAAAAAGTTGGTGCTAGAGTTGTTGGCTGTCGTGCGCATGTTGTATCTGTACTTTGGTACTTGGGATAATGACGCCATAATCACACTCAGACAAAAACACCAAGTCTTGAATATGCTGATACACTTTAAGACGCTGCTACTGGATCGTCCAGTGACGTTCAGGAGTAAAAAAGAAGGAAATATAATCGAAGACATTTGTTACAAATAGTTTAACATAGTTATTTTTCCCTGTTTTCTCTATTTAATAAAATATTTTTTTGAAAAAAACCTAACATTTTCATTCTGAGTATCAGTGTTAAAAAAGAATTATATAATATGAATTTGCCGATGGGCGAAAAAAGGCCGATCTTTACCCATGTCCTTTGTCGACCAAATTTATCGCCAAGTTCACTCCCACATCACATCGTCGAGAATATTTTCCGTTTATCTACAAAGATCTTTTCCGGGCAAAAACCCATTTTTACGGAAGCGAAAAAAATCAAACTTTCCATAAAGAGGTTTATTAACGTCGTAAAATCAAAACCCCCAGAGCTATTGGCGACTGATCGAAATTTTTAACATCGCTCAATTTTACGAGGGCAAAAAATTGAACTGGCACTCCTTTCTTCAAACTTCCACATCACACCAAAAAGAGCACTTTGAGTCTCGACAGATTTAACTTTCATCAGATCCTCTACACGGCGAGTCTTCAGTGGTGCTAAGCTCGAACTCAAGACACGCTGACCTCGAATCCGTGACGATGAGACTTTTATAAACAAAGATATGCTTTATGGAAGGGCAATCTGATCGAAATTATGTCATTAGCACAACAACATTCTAATTCTCAAAACTTCGGAAGCGTTAACTGTTTTTATTGCCTTTTACGTTGCTAAGATAACACAGAAAATTCCTAAATAGATAAGATCAAGAGTACTCAAACTTTTTTTCTGCAGGGAGCATGCATGTCAGCTATTTCACGCGGGCCGCATACATATGTTAGTTATTTCACGCGGGCCGCAACATGAGGATAAATGGGGGGAGAAATGCTTTAAAACTAAGATAACATTGGAAATTTAAAATGTGAAAAATTGATCAAAATATTATAACTCCTGTTTTGTTTCTTTTAATTATTTTTTATTTTTGTATTACTAAATTAGAAGCATTTAAGAAACACTCCTTTACAATTCCTGCATCAGTAAACGATTTCAAATGATTACCAATAATGTAACAAACTTCATAGGATGTCTTTGTTACCGTTGTGATACTCCCACTGACAAGACACTTTGTTGCTGTTGCAAAGATTATTCAAGAAAGTCTATTTATCACCTTTTGAAAGAGATCTTCGAGGAAAAGTGTCATTGAATGATTCCTGTTTATTGGTTTTTTTTAAACACAGCACTTTCGTGAGAAATCAAGTCATTACTGATCCTTGTTTGTTTTTCACTACGAAATACTCAACCTAAATCGTCTTGAAACGATATATTTTCTTCGAATATTTTTGCTTTCAAGACATGAAAGAAAGTTAAAAATTACTTCCACCCATAAAATTGTCGCTACTCCACTGTTGTCTGTCATCACTGACCGTAACCCTTTCAAATGGAGAAAGAATATTCAATCAGTTTTATGCAATGTTCTTAAATAAGTAAATTTCTCAGAGCAATGGCCATGATGAGGCCACTTAAAAAGGCTCGGTGGGCCACAGGTTGAGTATCGCTGGATTAGATCAATTAATTAAAATTACAATTTATTCAAAATAACCAAACTATCAATGATGTAAATTTTTTTTTTTCAATACTTTCATCAAAAAAGGATGTATTGTTAATTAACGTTGTCGCACGACGCAGCTGCAAAATCGGCTCCTTTTTAAAGACGGCATTACAACGTTCGTATCCACTCGTGCATGCCCAAAAATATTCCGGAGTCTTTTCATCTGACATCACCCCGACAACCGATGGCCGTGAGAAAAACACCCCTCCTCCTACTTGACGGAACCCTGAGTGTAATTCGAAGTGTAAGAGACGACCGCCTCCATCCCAACAGAGTGCAAAGACAATCCGCTTTGAAACACAGGAAAGAACGATTGTGTTTGCCTCCTTCTTCACTAATAACATATTCTGTAGAATGGCTATAGTCAATAATTGGAATAACCTGTAACCAATTGTATAAACTGTAATTAATAGCTGTGGACGAAATAAATTAATTATTCAATTTCTTAAGGTAGCCGACTACGTTCGGAACCGTGATTTTGCAAAAGCGTATAAATGGATAATATTTATGATAGTGTCACTAAGATTAGAAAATGTATATAAAATTATTTTAAGAATAGTATTACAATAAAAAATTATTTAAGTACAATATTTTGACAAAAAATGAACATAGAATGACCCATTTCAAAATATTCCTTTTTGAAAATGTTTATTATAATAATATTTTGCCTGTATATAACTCAGACCTCTGTAAAAAGGCTCAACTAGAATTTTGGAAATATATAACTTAGAAGTGGGTTTATCCATGTTTTACGACAACAGAGGGGAGAAATTTTAAGAAAAAAAACGCCTATAATTATTTCAATGGGTTGTAACTCGGAAAATAATGTGAATTTTTCAAAAATCATAGTTGAGCCTCTGTACAGAGGTCTGAGCTATATACGGGCAAAATATTATTATAATAGAAGCCTTTTTCACAAAAGAACATTTTGAAAAAAGAGTATTCTAAGTTAATTTTTTGACGAAATATTGTACTTAAATAATTTTTTTTTTGTCACAATGTCCTTAAAACAATTTTATACATGTATTCTCTAATCTAAATGACACTAAATATCATGAAAATCATCCATTTATGCGCTTTTTTAAAATCACGGTTCCGAACGTAGTCTGATACCTTAACTTTTCCCAAACGTCATAGCTAATAATTTATTTTTGTTGTGGTATCATCTTGCATAAAAAGCTACGATTAAAACTATGTTCATTCTATTTTGTGAATAAAATTCATAGTATGATGTCTTGCTTTTTTTTATTGTATCCTAAATTTATATAACTGGTATGATTATAAAAATTTCTGTAATATAGAAATAAAAGTAATTGATCTATCTTTCGTCTATTTTCAAAGGAAAAAAGACATCTTTTTATTCCTTTCAAGTTATTTAGAGAAGTTCTTTAGCAAAACTTTTTAAATTAGTTTATTATCGAAAAGAATATAGTACTAATAATAATACAAAATTTATTAAAACTAGTTATAAAAAATAACAGAAAGAGACTTTTGATCAAGTGTGTTGAAATTTGCATTATTTGCATGACAAAAAACCTTGTCTTAAATGTTTTTCTTTTCAAAAATAAGGAAATAAAATATAAGGAATCTTTATCAAATTCGTGTTTATGTAGTAATCCAAATGACTGTATTTATAGTTAGAACACATATTGTAAAATTGGCTAAATGTAGCTAGGTTTATTTGATGAAAATATGTTTCCGAACGACAACAGATGAAATCAAATATCTACTTCAACAACTCCAACACTAGATTTCATACAAAAGAGTATTTATCAACAATATTTAAATTGTAAGTCACTTATAAATTTTTATCTTATTTTTTGTATGAAATTTAAAAACTCTGAAAATACTTCAATAAACCACCATGATTCTACTTAGCATTCAGGTCGTTAGATTTTGGACATTATCAAATACTAACTGTGTTTAAAGTTATCTAACCATAATTTTTTGCGCATAGGAAAATTAAGCCAGGAACACATAGTTTTGTGCAATCATGAAAGGATCCTAATGCGTATAAGCGAATTGTTTCCTTTTTAAGAAACTGCCAGTCATCTTTGGACTGCCGATGAGCAAGGAAGTGTAAGATTCTATATTTTCAAAAGAAGAAAAAAAATTGAAAAATGCTGCTGTTTAAATTTTGTGTAAAGCTTGGCTGTTCTCAAAAGATTGAGAGATAGCAAAAAAAAAAAAAAAATTGACCCAATTTGAGTTGATTATTCGTAATATTAATTTCATTAACAGAATTATAAGAAACACTTATAAAAATATCTTAAAAAATGTTCGAAAATAGTAACATTTATAGGCGAAATAAAAACTTTAAAATATTGAAATTTGTTTAAAAAATTAAAAATGTGAAATAATTGTTCGTCCAAAAATGATGTTTTTCTTATGAAATGTATATTTCTAATGTATTTAACTAGGATACAATGGAAACATTTTTATATAAATATATTGATAAAAAAAATTGTGTACAAAGTTTTTCCCTTTTCCCCAAGTAATTAGTTTAAATAAGCTGAGAAAAAAAGACTAGAAAACACGAAAAAAGTCTTTGGAAGTTTAAGCATTTTTTGAAAAAAATATCTGTTTATATTATACTGTTTCTAATTCTGTGTAATGAATGCTTAAAAAATAGTGTAAATAATTTATATCTGGATGTGTAATACGTTAATGTTACTTTCTGTTGTATTTATTTTATGCTAAAATTGTAATATTCGCAAGCACAACGCCCGTTCTTTACGTTATAATGGTGATTCCCAACGGAAACTTGGCGCAATGTTGGCGATAGAGCCCAGTTGGCATTATTTTTGGCTACCACTTTGGCGACCATGTTGGAGACTATTTTTGACGAGTTGATGACCATTATGGATACTACTGGAAATTATTGGAGAAATCTATTAACATACGATTTACGACGTAAGCGGATCTTTCTCAAAAGATCCGTGAGGACTATAAATAAGAGCTGCTAGCTGAAGTTGAGTCAGTATTGTTTTGACCGTTGAACAGTCGACTAGTGATTAGTTGCTACTATCGAGCGAGTGCTTGCGGATAATCCTTATCGTTATGTATTTGTATTTTTAGACACTGATAGTTGTGTCTGAGCGCTGTAAAAAGTGTGAAGACCTTCTGGGATTTATTAACTGAATTTTAGTGCTGTATCCTGCATTTTAAGGACTGTTTTTCCACAATACATTAAAATGCAGAAGAACAGTCTTGCTATTTGATCTAAAATCCTTGAGCCCCAATCTATGTTACAATATTCATTTGATCAATACTGAATAACCAGTGTCTGGTTAATTCGTTGTGACTGAAAAAAAAATTCCCCTTGTTATAATTAGAAATAAGTTTGTAGGTAAACATGTATGACAATAGAAAGAACAAACAAAATAGAATTCTAATATCTTCAGTTTTCTTTGTTCCATTTGCTTTCAATAACAATAAAAAAAATGTTCAATCACACTGAGTTCAGCGCAAAAAAGTATTATTAATAATATAGGGCGGGGAGGATTAAAGAAAAGAAACAAAACGTTCTATGGAGTGTATAAATAATTTTCATTTCTCTCTTCTGGAATATCATAAATGTAGTTTTTGAAATAGTTATGCTGATTAAAAATAATTAATTTTCTCAGGGATTAATCCTCTGCACTGTAATAAACATCCTTTTTTTTAGTACTGCGACTTGCATTTAGTAAATTCCATAAGCAAAAAATTTTTAAAATTAAAAAAGTAGTAATCTTAATTAAAAATCTGGTCCAACTATCTTGTTAGCATTTCTTTTAAAGGCTGAAAAGTTTTCATTATGTCTTAAATTTCCAAATTGAAAAAGCAAATTAAATATTGTTGCAAAAGAAATTGGAAAAATGTTCTTTTGTTATGGAGAACATTGTTTATCACAGTTCTTTTGATAATCCTGTACGTAAAACAAAGTCTCAGCTCCTATGTCACACACCTCACTAAAAAAATGTTTATTGTGTTTTCTCTGCACTTTGAATACGAAAAAATTCTCAATAAGTTTTAAATTACTTCCGAAAGGAAAGTCGAATGACTGGGTCGTGGGAAGATATATTAATTTAAATGTGATTCGTATTAGGTATATAACAAGAGAAATGCAGCCCAATATTTTTACCTTATCTCAAACTAACGTAGAATAGTTAAATATCAATCCGAAGATGAAATATTATCGAATTATTCAATGACTTTGAGAAAAAAAAAAGATAAATTAAATAAATAAATATAGACTCGAACTAACCGAATTTTCCAATATTTGTAAGGGTTATGGCCAATGTTGAAATTTTTATAAAGAAAACCATTTCTATAATATTTACATGTTGTTTAATTTCGTATTTTTTTCTATATGCCTTTAATTACATTTTAAATGGTTTGATAATGTCAATCAAAAATTTGCAGTGATTTCTTTCCACATAGAACCGGGGTTGGGTTCTTTTTAAATAATAGCATATTTAAACATTATAAATACATTTTAAAATCAATCCCTAAAAAAATTTATATTTAACTTCCTCTTTTTCTCTATATATATATATATATATATAAAATATTTTAAAAAACTAACAAAATTTTCCAAAAAAACCCCAAATTTTAAGTGAAATTTTTGCAATATTTGAAAAAAATTCAAAACAATTTAAAAAAAAAGTAATAAACTTATATTAGTAAAAGTATTACTAAAACAAATTAGATGCATTTATCCAGAAAATGTACTAAAATTTTAATGTCTTATGAAAATTTTAGAGCTCATTGCTCATCATAAGAAATGTGACATTCCTTATGAGATCATTATTTAAATAGCAGAGCATAACTCAAAAAATATTCATACAATAAGAAATATTTTAGGACATTCTCTAGAAAATAATATAAGTATCAGGTTCAAAAAGTTTTATAGAAATACATTAATAACATTTTGAGTCATCAAACACACACACACCACACACGCCATGATATATTTCGAACAATTTAAATACTCACTTTTGGTAAATCAAAGACCCACTTCCGGTGCTTCTAATTTTATAAAATTGGTTGTAACTTGGTCTCTAGATGGCGTAGAATCAAAACAAAGGATCTTTAGTAAAGCCAAAAGATAGATTTATTCAATTGAATAAAAAGCAAAAATATCCGTTTTGATCAAATTTGTCATTTTTTCAGCATACCTTAATAAATGCTCTACTTTCAAAAATTTTTTAAGAAAAAATCCTTTGATTTAACTTGCATATTTTATTTCGTTGCTTGTTGGTTTATTTTTTTTCCACATTGGGAGATTTCCCCCGCACGCAAACTTTTGATTCATATAAGGTTGGTATCGTTTTAAATTCAAATTCACGGAATCCTTATTAATCACAATATTTTTTCTTCCCATTGTTTGGTCATTGGTTTTCGAATAATATTTTGCTTATTATAAATAAATTTTGGTGTAGCTACTGTGGAATATTTTTCGACAAACAATTTATTAAAGATATAAGTCGAAAAAAAAAACGAAAACTATAGCAGTATTGCCACTTATAAAGTTAAAATGGTACCAAAACGAATTTATAAAAAATAAAATTTCGGAACAAATAATTTAAAAGGCGACTTTTTTTATCACAAAATAAATAGCTTAAGAACATTTACATGATATAAAAACTAAATTTAAATAGGATGTTTGTCCAGTGGCGTAACGTACAACTCCGCATCGCGGGGGCCCCAAAGTCTAAGGTTATGGTATTGAAATCCTTTGTAGATCCAGCTTGGGGCCCCAAACCTGATTTTGCAAGGGGCCCTAATATTCTCCGTTACGTCACTGTGTCTGCCTTAGGCCTTCGTAGCCGGTGTGTCATGAGTTCAGGCCTTAGTGCCACTGAAGATCTGCCGTGTAGAGGAGTTGCTATACGTTAAATAGGTCGAGGCTCAAAGTTCTAACTTTGGTGTGGTATTAAGATTTAGAGAGTGGGGTGTTCAAATTCGCAAATATTTCTTATTTCAATATTCTATTCAATGTTTGATCACAATTATTACAAATGGAAAAATAAAAGCTCTTACCTAAAATGTATAAGGCAAGCAGTCAGAAAAACACAGACGTTGGATGATCACTACATTTTATTCAAGACGAGGACAAACAGAGACTAAAGACTAAATGTACATTCATAAGTTGATATAAACAAGCGATTGCAGCGCCGTTTCTCTTAAAGTTTTAAAATGAGGTGCCGGATCAGGTGTCGTCCTCATCACTCTTCACCCTGGCTGAAAATTATGCGGTCCGTCGCCAATAGCTCTCATGTATCCTTAAATGCAACGATAACCATTCACTCAGTTAAGGCACTGATTTTTTGTTCTCTGGATGATATCAACGTTTTGGCCAATCAGCAATTATTTCCCAGTGATCTTCATGTTTAATGAAATACACTCATGTCCATAATTTAAGGATAATTCAGAATCACACGGAAATCGAACTCTACAGTAAAAATTTCCCCTGTAGAATTATCACTCACATCTTGAAGAATAACAAGAAAATTATAGGAAGCCAACAGATGACGCCGATAATTCGTCACAATGACGAGAGTGAAAGAGAGAGGTATATAAGGAATGATAGCAAAAAAGTAAAATTACTCACAAGCGATCTGTAAGCTTCTCAGTGCCATAACCGAATAGTTATAACATAGAGGACCACACACACACACATGTGGATATTTATCAGATATAAGCATCCGAAAAACTTGGAATTGGCCAAAGTATCAATTAAAGGATTTGGCAGCGATTCCAAAATGACGGAAATGTCAGTAGACGTTACAATGCAGGTCACCCCCTGAGTTTCAACACCTAATGTAGATTGGTATTTTGCAGTAACTGCCGCAAGAAGCAGACGGCGCATAGCACCCAACCTGTCTTGTTAGCTATATCGTCAAGGATAAGACAATTTCAAGGCAAACCATGTACAGACGTTTAGGACATATTGGTCACTATTCTTACAGATCTGTTAGATGTGTACTCCTCATGGCAACACACTGTCGCCAGAGGTTAGCCAGGAGTAGAGCACATGTAACGGGTAAGCATCGTCACAGTGAGCTTGTGTGATGTTTTTTGACGAGTCCAGGTTTAGTTCACATCGGACTTTCATATGGAAAACTCAGGTACCTGCTATTACCAAGACAACATCATTGAAAGGCAACGTTACGGTGTTGCAGAGTTGCTCGTTTGGGTGGAATTATACTGGGCTCCAGAAAAGGTCTGCATATTCACAAAGGAACAATGACAGCCAAACTTATCGAGACATCATTCTGAAACATGTTCGTTGATTTAGGGGTGCCATGAGCACAAAATTTATATTTATTAGTGACAGAGCTCGTCCTCATCGAGCAAACGTTCTAAGCGAATGCCTTCAATCTGATGGATATCATCTGTATGGAATGGCCAGCATTCTCACCTGACATGAATCCAAAAGAGCATGAGTGGGACGTGCTTGGCCGACGAGTTGCAGCAGTTTAACAGCCTCCTACATGTATACAGGAACTTCAGAGAGCATTACTAGCTGTGAGGTATGTAATTTTCCCTAAGATCAGTTCGATAATTCGATATTCAGTATGCCTAGGTGCTGCATGGACTGTGCATTTCATCGCATTAAGGATATACAATGTATTAAGCATCATACCAATCATGTAATATTAAGTTTTTGTAAAGGGGGGTACTTTTTATAATTGCTTCAGTGAACAAAAATCGTAGTTTTTATTTTTAGTATCACACACATGTACCATCGTTTTTGTCCTTTATCTTTTGCTTAATAAATTGGTTTTATGAATAATCCACGTTTGTTTTGTTTTTGAACCTTTATTTGCCAGTGCTGGAATTATCCTTTGCTTATGGCAGTGTTTCTCAATCTGTGGGGCGTGCCCTCTGGGGGGCGTGATAACCCTACGAGGGGGGCGCGAGCATAGTGAATAATCAAAAGCAAAAGTTTATTTAAAAAAATTATTAACTTACTGAAAGTAAACAAACAAATACATTCTGACACAATAAAAAATAAAATACTCATTTACACTATAATACACTTATGAATGTATCAGTACTGTACAATCTACTTTATAATTAATTTAACAATACTAAGTTAAGGACAACTTTAATAATTACTAGTGACCCCATGGATTTGTCATATATTATATTAAATTATATGCCAACATTAAACACTTATCTTGATAATTTGTACGGTTTATAATTAATCCCTTACATGCCGATTAAAAATTGCGCGATTCGTTCTCCAATGCCACCGTTTAGCACGTAAGTAAGCGTATGTGGTGCATTGAGAGGGGGGGAGTAGAAAAAGAATAAATAATCAAATTCTCTGAAATAAGTAAACCCTTCGCAAACACCATAAAGGTTATTTTATGCTTTCCAAAACCTTCGGAATAATTTTATGGATAGCAGTTCACAGAAAAGTTCGTACTTCGGAAAGACGTATGTATACGTCTTGGGAAAATTGACACACTGGTTGAGCGGGACGTTTATACACGTCAGGGGACTAAAGAAGTTAAAGTCGTATTGTCAGTTTAGCGTCAAAGTATAGTATTATAGAATTTAACACATCGTTTTTGTATGGAGGGGACGCGATGCAAATTATGATTGAATATTGGGTCCCAAACATTGAAAGTTTGAGAAACACTGGCTTATGGACATAAGTGTAATTTCGACTTGGCATAAACAATACGATGTCATTCTGTTACTACACTGGTGTTCAAAATCAGGGTAATTTTCACTTCATTATTAACAGAGGTACTGGACAGATTTTAATGAAATCAGTTATGTGTACTATAAAATTCTACAACAGTTATGGTTAACCATGCGACATAATTGTATGTCATCATCACGGATAAGTCTAAGGAAGTCACAAGATTGAACAAAAATAAAAATAAAGTAATAGGGATATGGTTCCACCTTATATTGGTACAGTTTTCACGACGTGAACTTATGCTGGAAGTAAGACCAACTAATGAGTCCCCATAGTAGTGAGCTCCATTCCTCGAGTAACGCAGTTATCCGGTCCTTGGGAAGAGTAAGGCGAGTTTCAATTATCCACCCAAGAATCTCCCAATTATGCTCTACTTTATCCGATGCTCAATCCATCCAAGAATGGCCTAACTTTCCAGAAATTCGTTAGCCAAATGAGCCTTATGTGGGCCTTAATTTACATTACTGTGTAGGTCTTAATGTACCTTATTTTAATAAAAAAAGGAAAAGGAGAGTTTGTGTTTTAAAAATACATTTTTTTCTTTCCTTTTCCTTTTTTCCCCCGTGTTTTTGCAGGTCTAATTTTAAAAAGTTCTGACATAGCTTTTTTTTTTGTTTTTTTTTTTTGTTAAATGTTATGGTATGATGCAAAGAAAGTTTTCAGAATTAGTAAAATGTTCTTTTGCGGTTATTAAATCTGAGGGCTGTTTTAGTTGAAGTGTGTGGAATGTACCTAACCCTATCGTTTCTGTTCAAATAAAGGTAATTTTAGATTCTTTTTTTTTCGAATCCCAGAAAACTGCATATAATCATATAAGCATTTTTAGAGAGTAATGAGCAACCTCTAAATAAGAAAATCAGTATTATTACTAATACGTAAAACAACGTGAGAATTCTGAAAAAATTTGTTCAAAGTTTTTGTTCAAAATTAAAAAAAAAAACAAGCAAACAAGAAAAATTCGACATATATTTAAAAAAATTGAAGACTACCTGTGATTATGATTTTTTTTTTAAAACAAAGACTTTGTTTAGCACTTTTTTAGAGCTCTTTATTTTTAAATTTGAGATTTTATTCTTAAATTCATGTTACGGATATAACAAAAAAAAGTAATAAAAATTATTCTTTTCTTATTAATATACTACGGGTATGATATTGGCTGGTTACTGCAGTCCAACCATGATGAGAGCAGCTCTGGCTCTACCCCCCTGATAAATGAGTTCATTTATCATTAGCAATTAAAGCAATGCATTATTTCATATTTATAGAAAATGAGATAGTAGAAAAGTCGAACAGAATCGAAGTTTCTCGTGTGTGTTAGTTGTTGCTCAAAACTACAAAACAATAGAGCGACTATTGTTAGAATTCAACAATTTGGTAATATTTTTATATTCTTAGATCAAACCTCAAGAGCGAATTCCTTTTTTTTTTTTAAAAAAAAATCTAATTAGAATTTTAAATTTAAACTATTGCATTGAATGCAATAAAAAGATTCTAAAACGGCAAGTTGGAGGGTGGTTGGTGGGGGTGGAAATTGAAGGTCTTTATGGCATTGCATTATCTCACGAACTTTTCAGTTTTAACTACATTGATGATTTGTTTATAGTTTTTCATATCATTAAAAGAGAATAATTAAAAGTATATTTAAAAAATTAGTGGGAAAAAAATCTGATTTCTCTGAAACATTATTATTTTTTTGCTGGATGTACCAAAATAAAGACAACAATTAAGGTTTGCCAGTAAACATTATAATTTATTGACAATTAACTCCATACAATTAACATTACATTAACGATTTCAATGTGGGTGCGAGAGCCTAGTGGTCATGGTCATGTACTCGTGGCTGGCGTGCCATGAGCTCGAGCCCTAATGCCACAAAAGACCTGTTATGTAGAGGGTCTGATGCACGTTAAAGCTGTTGAGCCTCAAAATCCTCACGCTGGCTGGGTGCGGAGGTTGGGAGAAGGAGTGCCAGCTCAGGTATCGTCTTCTTCACATGATAATGGTTCAAAATCACGAGATCCGTCGCCAAAAGTCCTAATGTTATTTTATAGTGCGATATTAATAAACACTCACTCACACGAATTCGGAATTGGTGGTTGGCGGGAATCTTGATGTTACTAGTGTAATTAATGCTCGTTCTTATTTTTATGGATTTTTTGTTTGGTTCATTAAGAAAAATTCATCTAGTATAGTGGTTAGTGACACTGATTGCTGTTCCGTTAAATCTGGTTTCGAATTCAGGAGAAGGCATGGATGTTTGTAAATGTATAGTGCCTTTTCCGCATGAGAGTGCTCTAAATAGCCGTCGAGCCCTAAGTCCTCTCGTGTGGTTGATGGAAAGAGAAGAGAGGTAGGGGGCATCCTGATCCTCCCCAGGGTGTTTTCCCTTAAAACTGGGGCGAAAACGAACCAAATCGCACTGTCACCTGCATGATGCTCAAAAGCTACGGCTAACGACATGCGTAAATCTAGCATCATGTGGCGATGAATTTCGTGGGCTTTGATCTGATGTTACTGTCGATTAGGTGGCAGAAGTAACAGCACCAGAATAATTCCATTCTGTTAAAAAAATTCAATTTCTTCTAGCGAAATCCATATTTATTATCAAAAATTATTTTATGCAATATTTGTTAAAACCTTAAATATCTACTAGTATAAATTTTTTGTTCATAGATACTGTTAAGAGGAGAAGAATTGAGTTTATATGATGTAAGCGAGAGAGATAAAATTGTACTCTATTATGCGTAAAATCTGGATTTAGTTTCAGTCATTAATTCATGAATTAATTTGCCTTTAACTGGTGTTTATTCTGCTTTTATATTTATCTGAAAAGCGTTTCTCTGAATTTAAAGCTTACGTTTGTTATTCTACTCAAGTTGAGAGTTGTTAATGTAATTAAAGAGTATAAAGAAAGCAGAATTTAATTCTTGAGTTTGTCTCCAGAGTATTTTACTATCGAATGCCAGAAGTAATTAATTGAGTTATATATATATATAAGTGCATTAAGAAAAATAAACTTACAGGATTCTTAGATAAACAAATATCAAAAATCAGCTTTTAACAATTGAATCAAAGATATTTTGATTTCATCGAACAGGAAGATACTTCTGGGAATATTTACTGGTAAATATATTTGTAGTAACAGACAAACAATTTAAAGCTTAGAAATCTTTCCATTATAACATTATTTTAAATGATCGCAAGTATAAATATTGCAATAAATCGCGATCTTTGGTTTCATTTTCAATTTCGTGCCATTTTAACCTCGGCCGGGGTGTTATTTACACTCAAAATTTATTTGATAAGATTCATTCTGAGAAATGAAAAAGACAAAACTGAAACGGAATAAAATAAAAGAAAGGAAAATGGCGCTAATGGGATTTGCGAGATATTTAGCAAATAAAAAGCATATCAAAGAGAAAACCTTCCACTGTTTTGACTTGGAGTTACTCAGAAAGATTTTTTTTAAAATCTAATTTTCCATTAAGTGCTAAGTTAAAAACAAACATTTAAAATGGGTTGCACTGATAAAAACCCACAAATCTGAAATAAGTATTTTCCTTTTGGCAACAACAAACAGTTAACTCCATTTCTAATGCGAATTTCAATTTGTCAATAATAGATTCTTGGAAGCTAAGCTCTAATGCGGAAGTTTCTTCATCGGTTTTTTTACTCTTTACGTGTTTTGAAATAAAACTTAAAAATATATATATTCCTTTTCGATGCCACATTTAATTATTTCTCTTTATTATTATCATGAATTCTAAATAAGCAGTAAAAAACTATACTTTAATTGGAATATAATTCCTGGAAGAAAATGAGGTTTTAAAAAAATAAATTTAAAAGGCAAAAAAAAAAAATTTGCCCCCCCAAACATTTCTAGGGTAGAAAAAGAAAGGGATTAATTACACTCAAATTTTTGAATTATTGCACAGTTAATGTAAATTTAATGTAAATCAGTAAAAATTTAAAGTAAAAATTAGTAAATGTTTTCAAATGTTTTAAATGAAAAAGGAGAAAGGAACTTTTTTTAATTGTTAAAATTGCTTATATGATAGAGAAGGAGAAATATTTTTTTAGAATCAGCAAGCCTGATATGTATATTTCCTTTTTGTAAAAAAAGGGGGAAAGAAATATAATGGGAAAAAAATTTTTATAAGGAAATATTTCATACACGCACGCACGCACACACACACACACACAATTTGTTCCCTACCTATATGGGATTCGATAACCTGTGGTCTAGGTCACAGACTCGGGGCCGGCGTGTCACGAGTTCAAGCCCAGTGCCACTGAAGGCTTTCCTGTGGGGGCCTTGCACGTTTTTTAAATCTATCGAGGCTCAAGCGTCTTCCCGTTGGTGTGGAGCGGAAGTTAGGAAAGGGCCAGCAGGTGTCGTCTTCGTCCTGGCCGGTTCAAAAATTAGAGTCGGTCACTAATAGCCCTCGTGCAGCTTTATAGAGTGACGTTAACAGTGGCATAACGTAACCGCACCACAGGGGGGCCCAGGGTTCTAGGGGGCTCAAGGCTTGACTGACGCCTAGTAGACCCTTTGTGGAATCCAACTTGGGGGCCAAAACTTACACTTTGAAGGGGATCCCAAATGTTACGCCACTGGACGTTAACATGACTCTCATTCTGAGCCTACGTGTTAAATAAAAAAAAAATGTTATTTGTCGTTACAACTATATTAAGCTCACATTTTGTAGCAAGGATAGCACTAAAATTTAAAAAATTAGATCGTCATATAAGTTTTTATAATATTGTTTCAAAATCTAACATATATAAAATTCTAAACTTAAAATGATAATATCCATTGGAAAATACAAATGAAATAAATTCAATCTAAATGCATCATATATAAAAAAAAATTGTATCTAAAGAAAACTCCATTTTAAAGATAATCGAGTAAATAAAACTTCTCCAGAAACATACTCTGAATTCCTTTTCTTGGTAACTTTAGAGGAAAGAATTTTAGGATAAAACCACAGGGATAAAGAAGGATTAAAAACCTTACAAGGAATTAAGTTTTTCATTTAAAGGAATCGAAGAAAAGTACAACGACCACATTTTTTCAAGGGATATAGACATAGGGCTTGACAAACTTTTGTTTGTTGTTTGGTGACTCACAAACAGAATTTCAAAAAAAAAAATTTTAAAAAAAAAGGGAATTTTTTTTTTTTTAAAAAAACCCAAAAAAAAAAAAAAAAAAAAAATTTTAAAATTTTTAAAAAAAAAAAAAAAAAAAAATTTTTTAAAGGCTTTTAAATAAAAAAATTTATTAAAAAAACCCCTTTTTTTTTTAAAAAAATTTTAAAAAAAACCAAACTTTTTTTTTTAAAAAGGGGGGTTTTTAAAAAACAAAAAAAAAAAACAAAATTTTTTTTAAAAAAAAGGGGGGGGCCCCCCCCCGGGGGGTTTTAGGGGGAAAAAAAAATTTTTGGTTTTTTTGGGAAAAAAAAAAAAAAAAATTTTTTTGGGGAAAAAAACCCCTTTTAAAACTTTTTTAAAAAAAAAAATTTTTTTAAAAATTTTTTTGTTTTTAAAAATTTTAAAAAAAAAAATTTCTTTTTAAAAAAAGGGTTATTTTTTTTTTTTAAAAAAAAGGGGAAAACCTTTTTTAAACAAAAAAAAAAAAAAATTTTAAAATTTTTAAACCCCGGGGGGGGGGGCCCCGGGGCCCCTAAAAAAAAAATTTTGGTTTTTGGGTTTTCCCCTTTTTTTAAAAAATAAAAAAAAGGGAAAGGAGGGGGAAAAGAAAAAAAAAAAAAAAGGGAAAGAAAAAATTAAAAAGGGGAAAATTTAAAAAAATTTTTAATTTAAAAAAAAACCAAAATTAAATTTTGGGGTTTTTTTTTAAAAATTTTTTTAAAAAAATTTAAAAAACCCCCGGGGGGGTTTTTTCCCTTTTTTCCCCCTTTTTTTCCCCCCTTTTTTAAATTTTTTTAATTGAAAAATTTTTTTAAAAAGGAAATTTTCCCCAAAAAAAATTTTTTTAAAAATTTTTAAAAAAAGGGGGGGGAAAAAAAAGGGAAAAAAAAATTTTCCATTTTTTTTTTAAAAAAAAAAAAAGTCCCCCCCCCTTTTTTTTTTTTTTTTTAATTTAATTTTTTAAACCCCCTTTTTTTTTTAAAGTGAATTCTGGTTTTTTTTTTTTTGGGAAAAAGAAAAAAAGGTGTTAAAATTACTATGGCTGATCTTTATTCGAACCCCTCAAACCCAGCGTCAAATGGGATGTTACCCACGTAAAAAATGGTTGGGAAAAACAGCCCGGGGGGTTCAAACTTTAGAATAGGGTTTGGAAAAACCCAACCTTCCCAGGTGATTCTTATGCAACCTCGCGAGTCTCAATCTATAACTCCAAGAATCTAATCAAAACAATGGCCCCCTTTCAATTTACTATATTCACTTTACAAGTGAATCTCTTTTCTTTAAACACGATTCATCATTTTACCCCTTTCTTATTTCGGATCTGTTTAAATAGTACCCTTAATCTGCATATCCTGTTAAGGCGAAGTTTTCAAACCCACCAAAACACCCACACCACAGGTTAATCGAAAATGCGTGAGAGCCCAATTAAGATATATATACTATACAACAGCTCCTGCATGTCTACGTACCACTTTACATATTACTAATCAATTCAGTTGTAATACTTTTGAACAAACGATGGTTTTAATTTTAACATGAAAGTTCCTTTTGGAAAAGTAATATACACGTACTTATTTATTGAAAAATTATTCTTGATTTTTAACAATGCGACACGTATTAAGGGATAAAAATTACTGATAAAATCAATAATAAAAATTTATGAGAGTCTTTTCAGAGCATAATTATCCTATTAATTTTCGTAAAATACATACATTTGTCATAAGGTTTTATGTTATTAGTTTAGTATAAGTTTTTTTAATCTCTGCATCTTAATATCTATTTATCATTCTACTGTATAACAGATGGCATTTCTAGATCACTTATGTATTTTTTCGAATTTAAGGTATCCGACTACGTTCGGAACCGTGATTTTCCAAAAGCATATAAATGGATAATATTTATGATTAGAATGTTACTTAGATTAGAAAATCTATATAAAATTGTTTTAAGTATAATATTACAATAAAAAATTATTTAAGTGCAATATTTTGACAAAAAATGAACATAGAATGACCCATTTTCAAAATATTCTCCTTTTGTGAAAAATGTATCTATTATAATAATATTTTGCCTGTATACAGCTCAGACCTCTGTACAGAGGCTCAACTAGAACTTTTGAAATATATAACTTAGAAGTGGGTTTATCCATATTTTACGACAACAGAGGGAAGAAATTTTAAGAAAAAAAAACGCCGATAATTATTTCAAATGGTTGTAACACTGAAAATAATGTGAATTTTTCAAAAATCGTAGTTGAGCCTCTGTACAGAGGTCTGAGCTATATACAAGCAAAATATTATTATAATAGAATCATTTTTCACAAAAGGAGGACATTTTGAAAAAAGGTTATTCTAAGTTAATTTTTAGCCGAAATATATTGTATTTAAATAATTTTTTTTTTATCAAAATGTCCTTAAAACAATTTTATACATGTATTCTGATCTAAATGATACTAAATATCATGAAAATTATCCATTTATGTGCCTTTTTAAAATCCCTGTTCCGAGCGTAGTTGGATACCTTAAAGTGTTTATTAGTTTTAGTTTCGACATCTACTGTACTTTCAATTTTTTTAATACTGTGTACATTGTTTTCATTATGTTCAAAATGAAATATACTGTTGGTATATTAGAAGAATATTAATAAACAATTTTATACTTAAACGTTACTCTATAGTTACCAGTTTATCACAACTATTATATTGCTGTGGCTATTTCACTTTGAACTATACTGTTTTGTTATATTCTTACATATATTTAGCATTCTGTAATAATATTACATATAATTAGTAACGGTTACTTCTCGAATTATAATATAAAATTTGTTGAGTTATTTTTCATATTGCATCATACATCGTTTCATGTAGACCGATTGATTTTAGAGGTTAATTTTTTTAACTATGTAACTGTATTTTACTGAAAAAATGTCAAAATTAGTAATGCATTATCAAAATATAATTGTACAAAATAAGCAATCCCCCATACCTGTTGAAACCTTATCGAAAAAGAAAAACCTAGAGACTTCAGGCCTATCTACTGGTTTACAGCTCTATAAAAGCTTTTTAACCAAGTTTAATGTAAATACTAATTCATATTCAAGATTTGTAAATCCCGGCCAGCTTGTATCATATTTACATAAACTCAAACAGAGAGCTAATCCTAATTGACCTTCTGAGTTCTGTTGGAAATAATGACCATAACAGTTTTGGAAATATATTTACAAAAGGTAATCTTTTGGTTAAAGCTAAAGATTCTATCAAAGAATGAACTCATTAATTCATACCCAACTTGTTACTTGAAGTAAAATAGCTTCTTCATTCTTAATCTCCATTCCCGGGGGCCTTGCTGCATATTTAGCATGCGAATTATTATACACTGCTTGTTGTTAATTAATTTGTATTTTAAATGTATTCCTTTCTCTGTACATTTTGATCTAAATATAATTAAAGCATAATTTCTACAAGTTGCGACAGAATAATGCTATAATAATCATTAAGATCGGAAAGATCGGATAGAATTTCTCAAAATACGACGAAAACTGAATTCATATGATCATGAATAAATGGTTTGAAAATTGATAGAAATTTATATATATATATTAAACCAAAGAAAAAAAAAACTTAAAAAGCAGCTGCATTTGATTTTAAAAAAAATGAGCACTTTAAATAAAAAAAATGAAGAATTTAGTACATATAATAACAAAACTATAAAATGGCATGACAAGTTATCTGAAGAAATTATACATGTATCTAATGCAATGCTTTTCAGACTTTCAATATTTGCGACACAATTTTCACAATCATCATTTCCCCCCATACAAAAATCACAATGTATTGAATGCAATAATGTACTTTAACGTAAAACTACATTGCGACTTTAATAATAAACAGTACAAATTACCAAGATATACTGAATTATGACAAGCCCATGGGAGAGAGTCATTAGTAATTAAATTTGTTCTTAACTTGGTATTGATAAATTAATTATCAAATACATTGCGCAGTACTGATACATTTATAAGTACATTATATCGGTGTAAATGTGTATTTTATTTTTTACTATGTCAGAATGTAATTTAATTTTCTTCCTTTCAGCAAATTGATAATTTTTAAAGTAATTTTTGATTTTCGACATTCGATATGCTGCCCCCACATATCACGCCTCTAGAGAGTCACGCCCCACACTTTGAGAATCTCTGATCTAGTGGTTATCGACGTTAACTGATAAATATGTAACTTTATTTGGAATGTGTGTTTTCCATTGAATAAGGAGTGAAGATAATACAATGTTATAAGGTACCGTGAAGTAACTTTTCGGTTTTATTACAGCACTTCGAACAAAAATGATGATAAATTAGAGAAAGTGAATGTTTGAAAGTTACAGTTGGTAGAGTTGACTATTGTTCAACCAGATTTAAAGCACGGCTAAAATGGATAATGCTCATGATATTTAGTGCGCTCTTAGATTAGAATACATAAAATGAGCCATGACATTATGACAAAAAATATTTAAATACAATATTTTGGCAAAAATTAACTTTGAATAACTTTTATTCCAAATGTTCTCCTTTTGTAAAAATGCTTCTATTGTATTATTATTTTGCCTGTATGTAGCTCAGACCTCTACAGAGGCTCAACTATGATGTTTGAAAATTCACATTATTTTCAGAGTTACAACCATTTGAAATACCTCCACGTATGTATTTTCTTAAAAAATTTCTCCCTTCTGTTGTAAAAACATGTATACAAACCGTGACTTCCGAGTTATGCATTTCAAAATTTAGTTGAGCCTCTGTAGAGAGATCTGAGTTATATACAGGCAAAAATATTAACATGTAGAAGACATTTTTCACAAAAGCAGAACATTTTGGAAAAAAAAGTTATTCTGGGGTTAATTTTTGCCAAAAATATTGTATTTAAATAATTTTTGTGGTCATAATGTCCTTAAAACAATTGTATGTATGTATTATAATCTAAGTGATACTAAATATCATAAATATTATCCATTTACGCGCTTTTGCAAAATCACGGTTCCGAACGTAGTCGGATACCTTAAAGTAATCAAGCTCTTAGATGACTAAATACATAAAAGGGTAAAAAGAATCTTATACCTATTTCAAGACATGAATGATAAGAATTTATTATAATGGCAATACATGGTTGTAATTTGAAGAACCATTAGTATTGAAGAATGAGTTAGATCAGGGGCTCTCAAACTTTTTTCCCGCTGGGCCGCTATATGAGGATTAATGGGAAAAAACATTATAACACCAAGGCAATATTGGACATTTAAAATATGGAAAATTGATCAAATTATTTAAACTCATTTTTGGCTTTTAATACTTTATTAATCTCTATCAAACACACATAAATTTTTTTGGGTTTTTATACTTTTTTACTGAGTTATGGGTAGTTTGGGTTCCTTTTTCATCCATGTGACCAAGTTCCAGTTTACATTCTAAAAGTCATACAAAAAAAAGCTGCCATGCCATTTTAATTTTTTCTTTTTACAAATTCTTTCTATTTTTTTTTTAAATATTTTTATCAATGCAGAATGGCACAAAAAAGGGGTTTGACTGAATTTAAATAAATCAGTATTATTTTTTATAATTAAAACTCTTCCCCCTTTCCACCCAAACCCCAAAGGGGGGACTTGGGCCCACGGCTATTTATAGTCCCCCTGCCGCGAACATATACATTTACAACCATCCATGTCTTTTCCGGGGTTCGAACCAAGCCCTACGCACAGCAGTCAGCATCGCTAACCCCCCTTCCGGATGGGGACATGAGACCGGGGGGAAGAGGTGGGAGGCCTGACCACCCCAGGTGTCCCCCCCTCAAAACGGGGGAGAACGAGCAAATCATACTGTCACCTTGGGCCAGCTACGGCTAACGACAGGCGTCACTTAGCCCTTACCATGATGAATTTCGTGGGCCCGATCTGGCCTTTGCCGATCAGGGGACGAAAAAAACAACATAATTAAAACTCAGTTTTACCCATAAAATAGTCACTACTCCATTTCAGTTCACTACTTGCTGGTATTTCTTATTGCTAAACGTTACATTTACAAATAGAAAAAAAAATATTGCAATTCGTACTCGTACAACATCGACAAAATTAGTAAATTTGATTTCTTGATTGATAGAATTTCCCGCTATATTTTTGATAAATTGTTCATAAATAATAAGCTCAATTCATGTGACGTCATTAGTCATATGATGTATAGCCACGTGATTTTAGCCAATCAATTCAAAACTCATGAGACCCATAGTCACACGAAAAAAACAATCATTTTCCCAGCTAAAATCATTTCCCGCGCTCCGGTGTTCCCAAAAGTTTTGCTGTTTTCGAAATTTCTTTAAAAAAGCTATTATATACAAAATGCATTTTATTTAAATGCATAAGCATAAAATTTTTTTTTTAATTTTCAAAAATCTTTTGAAGGAATTTTTTTTTTTAACATTTAAACATCATTACCCAAATATGTTTTAAATTTTTTTCTGGTTTTTAAAATAGAACAAAAAATACAATTAGTTTAATGTTTGTTTTAAATTCAATCGAAAACACGTGTTTGTTTTTATCATGTGACTTCATGAATTGAGCCCATTGAATTTTTTAGAGCAATGGACCATGAACGGATCACATGCTGCCCACGGGCCGCAGGTTGAGTATCGCTGAGTTAGATGAATGCAGGAGAATTCAGAGCTTTACAATTTAATAATACAGCTGAATCATACAAATGACCAGACGAATATTCTTCAGAAAGTGTGTTAAATGCATGAAAACTACCTACATTAGCCTTTATTTCAACATTGCATGCCATTCAAAACTTTGAGGATTTAAAAGAGAGCGTGTAGTTCCTTGGAACAGGAAAACGAATTCAAATACAGTCGGACCTCCATAAAACGTACCTCTATATTGCGAATTCCTCTATTTTGCGAACTTTTTCTTGGAACCAAGAGCACTTTACTATTTTCTTCGTAAATTAACTTCCAAATAGGGAAGTGCATTTTCTATTGAACGAACTTTTTCTTTTGTGATTTGATTTTTTTCTCCCAATTTTTAAATCGTTTCAGAACTTTTTTCAGATTATTCTCTCTTTTAGCACTTTTTATGGTGATCAATGATCTTGAACTGATTTTACATAGTACCTAACTCATCTAAAGCAATAAAATTGCTGTAATTTTTCAAACAAAAAGAATCAAATCAAATTAACAGATTTTATCTGTAATTAAATACAATGACACATGTGATAGTGTATGCTTAAAATTATTGATTATAAAATAATGCATGTTTAAAATTACTTGTAGCCTTAAAATTAGAAAGTGTCAATAAAAAAATTATTCATTTTAGTATAAAACTATATTTTTAAAAATTGAAAATAGAGTGCATTCGTGAGACAGTATCTTTTTTCTACTTTCCCTTGCAGATTTTTTTTATGGGAAATATATATTAGATGAATAGATATTAATTTCCGAAACAGTGTGAATAATCACTGTTTAAAAATAATACATAGAACTTATGAATTCAAAATTTGTTTCATGTGGTTCCTAAAGTGTATTGAAAGATGAATCTCTATTTAATGAATTTTCCGCATAACGAACCTTTTTTCGGGATTTAGCGACTTCGTTAAATTGAGGTCCAACTGTATTAAATTAATTATTCCAAAGAAACGTGCATAGGAAAGCAAGTCTCAATGATAGATCAAATATCGATGTAAAGTGTGGAAACAACATTCAAAAAGTACAACACACAGCTTTTCAAAAGTTAATAACAGAATGGAAGAGCAGCATAATTGTTTTATCGTCCTTGTTGAAGTTATTCATCCAAATACTTGGCAAATTAGACAAGCTTTCAAACAAACGTAGATTAACAAAATAAAATTAGAACAGAGATTCCTTTATCAACATCAACAACAAAAGAAAGAATGGTCACTTATATGGAAAATAGAAATAAGAACGTATCGTTAAAGGCTACGAAAAATAATCATTGGAGGAATTACAGATGAGTCGTTCATTATTTTAAACTAAAAATGCGACAAGCTATATTGCTCTGACGGCATATACAGTGTTAAAAAATTTGTAAATTATTTTAAATAAATGTAAGTTGTTTTTTTTTGCTCTTGCAGGATATCCGGGCTATGGTTCCTAACCAAGTATCCAAAAGTTATGGTTTATTATTACGGAACTACCCATCAGAATGTAATAAACTATTCATCCTTGGATTGGAAAATCCTTCGAGACTTTTTGGGTCTAGTCCGATCTGCCGCACGTGCGCGCATTATTGGGCAAGCGCAAACGATAAATTTGTTCACTGATTTCATTAGTAAAGGTGTGGACGCCACAGCAAAAGGGGCAGTGCGTACTTTGGTTAACGCAATTTAAATCAGTCACGCGTGTACAGTGACGGGTTCTAACAGAATAAAATGTTGTTACTGGCTTTTCAAATAGACTTATCAGGACTCCTACAAAATTTATCATGCACACGATCAACTTTGTCTCATATCACGAAAACTCAAGGATACTTGCCAGTTTGAGATACCAAAGTTCCCGCCTCCTTTAAAGTTCTTTCCCATTGGTGGATAGATTTTGATGTCGGAGGATCAACATTCCATTCTGTTCGAACACGTCACTGTACACGCGTGACTGATTTAAGTTCCGTTAACCTAAGTACGCACTACCCCTTTTGCTGTGGCGTCCACGTCTTGACTAATGAAATCAGTGTAACAAAGTTATCATCTGCGATTGACGAATAATGCACGCACGTGCGGCTGATCAAACTACACCCAAAAATCTCAGAAGGATTTCCATTCCACGGATGAACAATTTATTACACTTTGATGAGTAATTCCGTAATAATAAGCCATAACTTTTGGATACTTTAAGCCTGGACCCCCTGTATTTCTCGTATTATTAATCATGCTGCCATTTTTATTTTAGACAATTTGTTTCATTCCCCCCTCCCCTTTTATTGCGATGTGCTATAGTGATATTAATTGTTCACATACTTCTTCAGACCTTAGGAATAGAAAGTGTTCTGAATAATAATGATTATCCTCAAATTCTTAGAAAGTTCACACAGCTTTTTATTGCAGATGCAATGAATCTTATGTCTGAAGTAATGATCAAAAATGCTATACTTCATAGAATAAGGAAGTGAAGAAATACAAATAGCGTTAGATCGAGCTTTTGGGTTGGTCTCTTTCTGCAAACTTATCCACCATAAAACCGATAGAATTTGCTGAAAAGCTCTTAAAAATCGAATTTTTAGTGTTCGTTTCGTCTAGGAAACTAAGACTTAAATTGATCGAATATTGAAGGGAAACATGTTTTTTCAATAGAACTTTTGAATAATGTTCAGAGAATAAGATCTTTATAATATAAATTTGTCTATTTGCAGCAGTTCTATTTGGATATCGCACTGTTGAGGCTGGTGTAAATATATTATCGAAGCCTTAAAATAGAACACTCTAACATAATTAATTCAAAACAAGATCGAATTCCTTTATTTACTCTTTAGTTTTATAACAGGCCAAACGATACATTTCAAAACGAATCGAATACTAATTTACATCACAAATAAATATGAATAGACGATTAATAAGAACTAAATTGCAAGGCTTAGCCAATAACGCTGTCATAGCCTTTACCTCAGATCTATTATCAAATTTATTGAATCTATTCAAAAATTGTACGACTGATAAAACAGTGGGGTTTATTCTGATAATTGTTAACAAATGTTGTAACAGAAAAGTACCTAATACAATGCTTTTAATTTTAAAAAAATGCTATTGGGTATTAATAATAATATTCAAGATATCAATGTGAAGAGAATTCTTATACTAGTAAGATACATTTCAAGGATTAGCTAAGTCTCTAAAATTTAGCACGAGAGATAGTATAGACTAGAAATAGATTTAATGGGAAAGATTACAATGGACAAAAAATGGAATAAAAACTATATTCTCTCTCGATCTCTCTTCGCATTCTACACTATACTTTTTTTTTCTACAAAATAGCTTTAGTAAAAGAAAATATTACACAAAAATTGATAATTACGTAACTATTAATACTGGTGGTTAAAGTTATGGCAGATTAATAAGAAGTCTCATCTTAATATTGTTACTTAAGTCAGTTTTATTTTGACAGATTAAAAAAAATAATAACCACTTTATATAAGGATAAAAGAAATTCCAGAGAAGTTATTGCTTCTTAGGCTTTAAAAAATTGTTAAATAATTATGATTGATGGTAAAGTAATGGTGATGGTGGTAATAAATAAGCTAAAAAATCAAAAAAATTTTGAAAAAAAGAAATAGAAATTTTTTATAGTTATGTTTAAAAACTAAACAGATAAAGCATATATCGTAGAAAAATTTTATAACAAATTAAAATTTTTTATTTTTGTTAAAAAAGTAGAAATTTTTATTATGTTTTATACTTATCAAACATATTTTCAATAAGTGGAATCTAATATAAAAATGGCAGTTACGTGATCTCACTGTAGTTATTTTTTAATTCAATTTTTTACCATAATTTTATTTTAAAGCCTTCAAATTAATAAGATGTAAAAAAATTATTTTTTTACATACCCACATTTTAAACAAAACTAAATGTATTTTTAAATGTACTTTATATTTCATATTAAACACCTAAATTGTTGAAATTGAAATTTTATGAGGAATATGATATATAAAGTAAAGATTCAATGCAATTTGTAAAAAAAGAGAAAATTATTTAAAATTTTTTTATACATGGTATACTACTGAAATTTTTCTCCTGTGAAATTTCTTTGAAATGGGTTTAAACGAATCCAAAAACCACTCACATAGCATATATCAGAGGCCAACAGCGTTGCAGATGAGCCGTGTCGAACCAATCTACCGGTATGATCTAGGATGGCACACTGTAGGAAACATTTGAAATAATTCTGTATTTCCGAGACAATGCATGGAGAGTTAGGGAACAGAGGTCAAGAATATAGATTTAGATTTTTATTATATATTAAATTTGCATATCACACACACACATTTAAACACATATTCATCAATATAAAAATAAACATAAAATATAATTTTTCCTTCTACATAAAACAAAAAATTTAAAACATACATATATAATGTATTGGGTGTATTTTAAACATTTTGATTAAAATAATAAATAATTATCTCAAAATATAAGTATTCCCCTTCAATACAGTTAATTTTTTTAAAAAAAAAAATATTTTAATGCGAGCCTTGTCCCTTCATTGCTTTACTTCATACCACAATATAAAGGTATAATTTGTGACTTTCAATTTTACACGATTCTGATCATGTAGTTCCTTGCGGACTTTCATATGAGAAAAGATTTGTTCACGAATATATGTAGAACCAAAAGCAGGAAGCAAGTACACACAAATTTCTTTAAACAATTAAAGTTCTCCGGCAATGGCATTCAATCATTTAAAACAGCTACCAATTGATATGGGAAAACAAAACATTTAAGAATGTTCCCGTCAGTTGATTAATTTAGCGGACGGTCGTTTCCCCAACACCATAGTGAGTTCCACGATAAACGCATATTTTTTATGAGAAACTTTTTCTATAAAGTTCATATTTATCGTATAAATTTTTATTTTTAAATATGTTGCAAATAATATTTCTTATAAATACTTATGATGTTTCAGGATATTTTTTATATGTTCTCTTATATGCGCGGACCCTATTTCCCGCAACAAAAACATGTTTGAGTGCATATAAAGAAAGGCGGTAGGGAGTATTAATGCCTCTTTTAATAGGAAATCATGATGTCATCCAAGCAAAAGATTAATCAAACTTTCACCAAATGAGAAATAATAATTATCATATATAACAGGGATGGCAAACCTTTATGGATCAACGTGCCATTTTTTTTCTAAATTAGTGTTTCATGAGATAGGGACGTGCCGTCAAATAATTTTTTTGACGTGACTATTGGGAAAATTATAAAACTAAATACTACCAACTCTCAAAACTCTTTATTTACTACGAAAAAATACCTTTTGCCCAATATAGTTGTAAATGGCTTAGTTATGCGAGTAGTTCAAATTAAAGTAACATTAGTGTGACTGCTGTTGTTGCAGACTGGATGACAAATAACTTATATTAGGATTGTAAGACATATATTTTATGCTTGATGAATTGTATGCTGAATTGGAGTCATCTTCCAAATGGTTTATAAACAATTGATTATTCTTGCAGTGGTTCACTTTTTTGACAAAAGGATTCGTGATTTGTTTCAAAATGCCATTTTACAGATGATGTTCTGCATACCACTATTCCAGAACATAAAACACACACCGCTTTCTTGCCTTTAATATTGCCATATTTTTAGATTCACTATTTGAAATTCTCTGTTGCACTTACTATCTCGCACTTTTTGTTCTTTTGCTGAACTAGCCATGTTAAATAACAGTTAAAAATCGTAAATATAACACAAATAAACTTTAAAATACAATTGTGTCAACGAAATCGTTTATGTTATGCGTAGACAAATTTTGCATCATAAGCAACTGTAGTCTGCGACGTAACTAAGGCAAGACAATAACAAACGAGTGTGCTCCCACTCCTCGACCGATCTCGCGTTTGTTCGTAACACTTCAAAGTGAACTTTGTTATTTTGAAATAAAATAAAACAATTGTTGATTGCTTTAGCGCATTGAAAATATTGTATCACGATATGCCACTAATTCTTTGTACTCAGTTCGCCATCCTGATATATAATAGCGGGTAATTATCATCAGTGATTGATTATCTTGGGAAACACGATAAAAACGCTGTTATTAACAGCATACAACGGTATTTTCAGTTACGAAAATTTTAAGCTTTGTTCGTTTCTTTGCCGAAAAGATATTGTAATGGCAACGATACAAAGAAACGCCAAATTTAGAGGCAAAAAATTTTCCAAAAAAATTAGCGCCTAGGAAAATCCAGGAAAGTCTAGAACAGGGATGGCGAACCAGTGGTACGTGTGCCATCAATGGCACGCGACACAATATTTTAGGCATGCCAGTGATCGAAATGATTCGCATTTTATTTCAAAATGACACAAGGACCACAGCAGTATTGCGAACGAAACGTGAGTATTAAATCCCGGGGAGGCGGTGAGCCCTAGTTTGTTGTTGTCTTTATAGCTCCCGTCGTGAACTACAGTTGCTTATAATGTAGAAGGCTTATCTACGCCTCAACACTCGATCGGTGGGGACGGCAAAAGTTTATTTGTGTTATGACACCGATTACAACATTTAATACGGCTGGTTCAGCAGGCTGCAAAATAGTAACTGTAACGGGGAATTTCCAACGGCGAATCTAGAAATATATTATTAATAAAGGCGACAAGAAAAATTATTAATATTCTCAATGTGAACAGTATTATGCAGGATGTCGTCGCCAGCAAGAGCGGCATCTCAAAAACCAAATCACAAATCACATAACTTGTCAAAAATGAACACCAGCAAAATAATTAGTGGCAGAAACCATTTGGCGGAGCTGACTTTCAATTCAACATTCTACTAAAAATTAACAATTCTATTATAAATTATTTACATCTCATCTCTACACACAATTAGCAACAAAGAGAAGTCACACTAATGTGCTATTACACATATAACTAAAAAAAGCCCCAACTTATACCTTTTAGAAATATGACTTTTTTCGTAGTAAACAAAGATTTAACTTGATTGGTTTTGTGTACAATGTCACCAAGTCAAGGTATTTGACATGTCTCTGCTCATATTCACACTTTTTAAAGAAAAGTAGCGCTTTGATCCATAAAGTTCACCACCCTGAACTAGGATAATTATTTGAAGTGATAATCACAAACTTTTCAGACGAGCTTCGTAAGATATAAGAAGTAGACACAGAGAGCTTAACATTGAAACGAAACATTTGAAAGCTGTTGTGCATTTCATTTGCTTTTCATTGCGAAATTGTGTTTAAGGCTTTGAATTACTGTGGTCTTCATATGTGCGAACTTTTAATCTAAGCTATTGTGGATTTATACATAAATAACGGGGATAATATTACTTTTTTTTCGATTGTTTGGCTAATTCAGCTATTTATATAAATGTAATCGTTATATACTTGATTTGTTAAATTTTGTATAGTCTCACATCATTTACATGGCCCATACATGGTTGTGGTGAGTGGATTATTTTATTATTTCCATTATCAGGGTTGTGGTTGTTGTAGTTACTAGGAATCATTTAGTATAAGAAAACATCTCCTCAAGTAGCATTCAACATTTATCGAAGATCATAAACACATATATAAAAAAAAACTGGACAACATTTGCGGTTTTAACATAACAAAAAGCAGGCAAGAGACAAAACAGGCTACAGCGTACTTAAGACAAAAGACAAAGATTTTCAGGAGTCCTGCGTATTTAGATGAATTGGCTACAGGAAGTCTTGGAATCCGCGTGATCTCCGTGGACGGAGATTATAATTGATGGAAAGATATCGTTCGATCAGGACCTGATATGCAATCTTTATTTTAAAACGCAAGCTGATAGCTTTCAATAGTTACGGTTATAATTATACCGTTATGCGGGTAAGCTAGCTAGTTATTTAAGCGCAGCTCCTGAAGTCCAGACTATTACAAATTAAAAAGTTCATTTGAGAAATTAAGGGAAATTATTATATACTTATAATATTTACAGAAGAAGAAATTGGACGAATCGAAATGTTCAATTATTTACAGATGTTAGTTTTCTTTTAGCTAATCTACAGTATTACCTTTCTAATATCTTAAAGGAAGTTTTACATATCTATTGGTTCATGTGGGTCTGTATAATAGTGCAAAGCGACACAAACAACATCGGATGATGTACATTTAAGTAACGTATGTGTTAATTTTCCTAATGCGAAAAGGCCTACTACGAATCACTTCAGAGAGTTCTAAGTACGATTTGGTCTAAAATAAACTTTGTTTGCTGGAGAACGTTACGTGATACCACAGTCACGAAATAAACACAATCACGTGTTGCCGATAATCAAACATTTAAAGGTGTCCGGGCGTTGGAACGAAATGATTTTAAAAAGCATAAAATGGATAATTTTCATGATGTTTAGGTAGTAAACAGGTTTGAATTCATGTATAAAATTGTCTTAAGGACATTTTGACAAAAAAAAATTTATTTAAATACAATATTTTAGCAAAAAATTAACTTAGAATAATCTTGTTCCAAAATGTTCCCCTTTTTTGAAAAATTCTTCTATTATAATAATATTTTGCCTGTATATAGCTCAGACCTCTTAAGAGAGGCTCAACTACGATTTTTGAAAAATTCACATTATTTTCAGAGTTACAACCCCTTGAAATAATTATCGGCGTTTTTTTCTTAAAATTTCTCCCCTCTGTTGTCGTAAAACATGGATTAACCCACTTCTAAGTTATATATTTCAAAAATTCTAGTTGAGCCTCTGTAGAGAGGTCTGAGCTATACACAGGCAAAATATTATTATAATAGAAGCATTTTTTCACAAAAGGAGCTTATTTTGAAAAATTATTCTGTTAATTTTTGCCAAAATATTGTATTTAAAAATTGTTTTGTCAAAAATGTCTTAATATAAATTAGATATACATGTATTATAATCTAAGTGACACTAAATATCATGCAAATTATCTATTTATTCGCTTTTGCAAAATCACGTTTCCGAACGTAGTCGGATACCTTAACGGCATAGTTACATAATAAATGTAATGACGTATCTCCAGCCAATCAGTGCATGCGCTTCACTATTGCCAACTCTTACTTTTTGCAGAAACTTTCTTTTAAAAAGTACATATTTATTAACAATAATAACACGCACAGGAAAACAAAGTGCTCTTGGTTTAAAAATACACTTATAATATAAGAGTTTTTTTTTTTTAAATCTTGAAAAACTTTTTAAAAGAACTTTAATGCTTCAACATTTTGATCCAATTATCAAAATCGAAATTTTATCTAAATTTCACAAGTAGAACAATAAGTACAAATCTAACATCAGTTTTGAATTCAATGAAGAACACGTGATTGCATTTATCATGTGACCGTCATGAATTTAAAAGATGGTAACCTCGCAGTAATATATACATCTATAACGCGAGATTAAGTGCTAGTAAAACATTCTGTGTCACTTTAATGTAGTATTAATTAAACTAAACCAAACTATTTCGCAAAGCCATATTTCTATAACTTAAGATCTGTCAATGTGACGACAGGTAAGATTTATTCTACGCGTTTTGAACACATTTTCTATACCCCCAGACTGGATAAATTCGAAAATGGAATATCTTTTACAGCGAATGCTTGAAATGTCTTCGTAGCCATGCCCTGAAAAATATGAAAATAAAGGCCCAAAAATGTACCTTAAGCATTTTCCTCCCATCTATCAAAAGGTAGATATTTTTATCGTGATAAAAATGCAAAAAGCTTTTGCCGACTCCATTACTGTCTGCTATTCCTTCCTTTTTCTTTCTCCTTTTTTCTTTTATTTATTTTTTTTCAAAAAAGTCAATTTGAAAAACTTTTTATAACATTCTTGCTTTCTTTTCGTATAAAAATACGAGAGGCACATTCGCCAATTTTCTGAGATTATATTGGAAATTAATGACGCGGAGAGAGACAGTAATGGAATTTTAAATGCAAGCTCTGAAGAATGTGCAACTTAAAATTCATGCCCAGGATTATATTTTTTCTTACCTTTCATTCCCTTTGATATGATACAGTCGATAATTTGTCAGTTTCGTATAATTTCTTTTCGTTTATTTTGCCGATAAAGTAATGGAGTTTTTAAATAAATTGTGAAAGATTCTCAGAAGTGGGGCAGTAACAAAAACATAAGAGATTCATGACCATGTATCAATGTAAGAGATGTATGTTGATTTCGTGAAACGTATTAAAAGAACCCTTTATATTAATGTGGGAATTCGATATTGCGCAGTTTTCTCATAGGAAGTATGTCTGGACTTTGACAAAAAAGACGTTACAAAGAAAAATTATTTATTATTTTTTTTTTCAGAAATTCAGAGTGCCATACAAAGATTTTTAAAATTTTATTCAAGACAATATAAAAACTATTTGACATAATTTTCTTTTGTTTATGGCAAGAGAACGAAAAAATTATTTAAGAAAAAAAGATATTTTAGGTGTGACACACGAAGTAAAAAATAGTTGAATTTGCAGCTTTTAAAAAAATATCTACTTTAGGCTGAAGATCAGAATATTTTGTATTCTTATTTGCATTCAACTTAAAATGTAGAAATCCTTCAATTGGGCATAAATTATTTAGACCTGACATATTTTAATTTAAAAAAAATTAATTTTTTTGATAGGAATTTGCTAAAAAGAACCTACTTTGTTTAAAAAATGATTGCTTGAAATATACACAAATTTCCGTTTATATCTGGTGACAGTAGTGCACACAAGAATTTTTCAAGGGGATCAAGGTCAAAAGTCTACCATTCTTGTATGATACTCCTTTTGATTTTGACGATTTTCGGGAACAAAAAACAATAAAAAATTAATTATTGAATAAATAATTTCCATTCATTAATAGAATTAATCATTAATGTCAAATAATTAAATTTTACGTACTATATACATAGGATTATGATCAATCGGAAAAAAATCAAGGGCTTTGGGGGGGGATCTGGACTTGAGGACCCCTCCCCTTATTTGCGCCACTGTCTGGTGATCTTTACATATTTAAAATGTAACGTATACGCTTTTCGCATATTTTACTGATTTTTCTATGTATTTTTTAACGATTTCATTAGTTAATGTGAATTATTTTTTCATACGCTATTTATTTATTACATTTTTCAAAATAAATATTTAACTCTTTAGCTACCGCATTATGATTCACTGTAGTTTTTTTCATGCAATATTTTTTTTTTGAATCACTACATTGAAAATTAAGGGATATACGTAAACAAAATTCTCAACTTTGGGAAATTTAATTAGTTAGAGCTAATTAATTAATTAAAGACATTTAACTGTAAAATTAATTATGCATGCTGTTCACTTAAAATAAATAGTCAAATCGTTTTCTAAAGTCTTCATTACAAACAAAAAAATTCAGACATTTACATTTTGACGTTAATTATTTTTTCGGAACAAAAATAACAATCTTTACTATGCGATCAAAATGCCGTCAGCTGAAAACGCAATTTCTGCTATAAAACTCTATTCACCTTCCCCGCTAAAATACTCATCACAAAACACCTGCTGCTTGGAAGAGGGGATTTAAAAGAATATTCCTGCTAAGTATCGTCAGAGTATTCCTAAAAATTGTTGTTCTATGCAATTTTAAAGTGAGTGGTGCAGTAGAACCTGTTTTTGTGTGGTCTTTTTTTATGCGATTTTTTATGTGCGATCCTTTTTTTATGCGGTGGAAGAATTTCAAAGCCTTTGGCGCCACTGTAATGTTTCCTATCTATTTACCAGTGGCGTAACGGAGAATGTTAGGACCCCCTGAAAGTCAGGTTTTTATTAATTGGGTTAATACGCATTTAGCGTTAGTCAGGCCTTGGGCGCCTAGAGTTCACCCCGTGGTGTAGGGGTGTACGTTACGCCACTGAAATGTAGACCTTCAAGACACTTTGTTCATTTGTTATAAAGTCTCCCGACAATGCATTTTCAGTTGCTTTCTCTCAACGCTCCAGCAGCCCGCGCTTGATTGAAGACGAAACTTTCAATGACAGTGACATTATCAATAATTTGATGGATTATGAAAATGAGCAAGAAAAGAACCGGATTCTTTGAGAGCGGATAAAAATATGCAGGGATCCAGCTTTTCAACAAAGCGGAAAAGCATTTTCTTAAAATAGAAACCAATTAAGAAAGTAGTATAAAATTCTAAAAAGAGCTTCAATCATGTATATATCTGGTTATCGTGACATTTACAAGCAACTGACCACCAGACCTTCGACCAAAAACTTATGTCTTACTTTATGTTGCCAAAAAATAAATCAATTGAAATTGTAACTTCAAGTGACGAAAGCGATTTTGAACTTATTCATTACAGGGCTTTGGATTACGATGAATAGCAATGTATTATGTATGTGCATTTTGAAAACTTATCCGTGTATACAATGAGAAACTATATGTTTTTAAAATGTTTCCATGAGTAATATTTAATTATTTATTTTATTATGGAAGTATTCTTACATAAATTTTTCGTAAATAATTGGCATATTTTATAAATGCGACTTTTTTTATGCAATCCCTATCCACCGCATAAAAAAAAGTTTTTTGTAGTATTTCCACGAATTAGTTTGTTCTATGTAAGGATTTATGAAATTTTTGAATATTTTTTTTGTGCGTTTATTTTTATACGGTCCCTATCTACCGCACAAAAACAGGTTCAACTGTACTTATAAATACCGTCGGTAGATAAAGGGTTAAAGTAATAAGAATTTTTTTTCAAGCGGATTGATGACACTTAATGAAAAGTACCGAAAGTACAACTTCTAAATATATATTGTTTAAATATACTGAGTGGGTGAGGAAGTTTAGAGATAGGGGTTGCCAGTCCAGTGTTATTCTCATCATTTGACAGGGGCTCAAAGTAACAAGGTGTGTCGTCAATAGTCCTTGTGTTGTTTAAGAGAGAATGACATTATTAAAATAATTACTCAACCAAAACCGGCATTTTACTTTTTTCTTGGCACAAATATAAAAAAACGACAGTATGCCTCATAATTTGGTCAAAAAAATGACGAGGTTGATAATTAAGATGTAATCTAAATTCTTCACTTTCAAATTTCGCCAGTATGAAGGCATTGACCTCCGACAGATTTAAAAAAAAAGATTTAATCAAAGTTCACAATGAAATTTTATTGAAATGAAGACTCTAACAAGATGACCACAAGATTGATGTTTACTCCACAGCCGCAGCTCAAAACATTGCATTTTGCTTACTTAAGGTATCAGACTAATTGGAACAGCTTTTTGTTAAAAAAAGGAATATGGATATTTTTGTGGTTTTAGGTTTATTTAGTGCATTTAAAAGTAAAAAAGCTAAAATTAAAAAAGAAAGTAAATTAATTACTGCTAAAACGGGAAAAAAAAGGTAAATTGACAAAAAATTTACATAAACAAACCTGCTCTGTTCAAATAGAAAATGAACAAATTCCCAAATTTTCAGTTTCGATGCATATACATATATTACTTTGCTATTCCTTTTTGAAATTACCTTCAAGACAAGGGATATTTTAATTTTTACTAAAACTACAGCACTTCATCTTAGTTATTATATGAAAATGCTTAAAAAAACAGTGATTATATTCACATAAAGAGCTGTAAATTTTATAATATAAAACAGTGATTGATAAATCTGAAGGTTGAAACACTTCTACTCTAATACAGAACATACACATAAAATTTCAGCAAATTATTTTAAAAAAATTTTGAGCAACCCTTTTCTCCGTTTAAATTTTTTTCGAAAAAACTTTTTTTCTAGTAAAACGCATATTAAAGTTTGACACCCAGTAAAAAAGTTAGGGTCTGCTTTTACAAAAACCTTGTATTTTTTCTAGTAATAAAATAAAATCCTTGGTTTTTTTTATAAAGCTAATAAGATATATATAAAATTAAATTCAAAAAAAAAATTTGTCAATTTTTAAAAAAATCATGATTTTGGTAGGGATACCTTAACATTTTCCTGCGACTTTTTTTTAGTCCGACGGGTTTTAAAAAAGTAAAACAATTTTTTTTTTTTTCAAGCGTTTTCTTTAAAGCAAGGGCCGGAAACCCTTTTTTACAATCTATTATTCCAAATCAAATAATTCAATACATTGTCATTTTTTGTTTGTTTTAAAAAATAAACAACATTCTCTAGAATGAATGAATAAAAACAAATTAGAAATTCCCTATATAAATAATCGACAATGGTAGCCGAGAATTAGTGTTTATTTTAAGAAAATAAAGTATTTTAAGTAAATAATCTTTTTAATTAAAGACCAGTTGTGTCCTGAATAACGATCACTGCTGCTTGTTTAAGGTATCCGACTACGTTCGGAACCGTGATTTTGCAAAAGCGTGTAAATGGATAATATTTATGATATTTAGTGTCACTTAGATTAGAATACATGCATAAAATTGTTTTAAGGACATTATGACAAAAAAAATTTATTTAAATACAATATTTTGGCAAAAAATTAACTTAGAATAACCTTTATTCCAAATGTTCTCCTTTTGTGAAAAATGCTTCTATTGTATTAATATTTTGCCTGTATTCAGCTCAGACCTCTGTACAGAGGCTCAACTAGAATTTTTGAAACGCATAATTGGGAAGTCGGTTTATCCATGTTTTACGAAAACAGAAGGGAAAATTTTTAAGAAAATACGCCGATAATTATTTAAAATGGTTGTAACTCTGAAAATAATTTGAATTTTTCAAAAATCATAGTTGTGCCTCTGTACAGAGGTCTGAGCTATATACAGTCAAAATATTAATACAATAGAAGCATTTTTACAAAGAAAACATTTGGAAAAATGGTATTCTAAGTTAATTTTACAAAATATTGTTTTTAATAATTTTTGTGCATAATGTCCTTAAAACAATTTTATACATGTATTCTAATCTAAGTGACACTAAATATCATGAAAATTATACATTTATGCGCTTTTTTAAAATCATGGTTCCGAACGTAGTCGGATACCTTAACGGTAGTTTCGTTATTCCTTACAATGGATTTTGAGTAGAATTCTGATGGCTCTGGTCATGTTGCTATCTTGACCTTTCGGCAGCCACTATCTGGCTTTGGTACATACAATGACACCTCGACTTACACGAACCTGGAATTAAGCGATTTTCAAATCTCGTTGATTCGTCTTTTGTTTCCCAAAGAAAAAAAAACGATTGGGATTGCGATCGAAGAAGTTGTCGATCTTGCAAGGCAAATAAATTTAGACGTGGAAAGTGATGACCTTCAAGAACTGCTGGATTCTCTCTCACAATCAGGAACTGAGCGCATAGAAATGCATGAGCAAGACATTGAAGAACTTGAGTCTTTGTTCCAGTTTAATCAGATCTAATAACGGTTTAGAGTTTGGCAGAGGACCTTTTTATTTGAAAAACGGATACAAATTTTAGTAAATGCAGACACTAACGATGAGTGTATTTTTTCAACAAAACAAGGAATTACAAGTAATGTAAAAAAAATTAAGTCAATTCCTACTTAGATCAAAGAAAAATTTTATTTTAGCTATTTTTTATTAAATAGTTACAATTAATATAAATATGTATATATATATAAATGACAGAATCACAACATTATATATATATATATATATATATAAGTGATAATTTATTTTTATTAATTATCATCAAAGTATCGTATTGTCATCCAAAACAATCGTGTCTATAAAATTTCAGTTCAACCGAATGCTTTAAAACGTGAGAAAAAAACTTTTCAAGCTTTGACACGTCGCCAAAAGGGTCGCTTAGACGCCAAAAAGGATGCCAACGTGGCTGTGTATTTGTAATTCTATAAATAATTAGTTTTAATCGATTAATTTTTAATAATTTTTTTAAATTACTGTAGTGTTATCCAAAATAATCTTGTATACAAAATTTCAGCTCAAGTGAGTGCTTTAAAATGTATTTTATGAACGACTGAAAACTCCACCAAAATAAATAAATAAATAGAGAGTATGAGCTAATAGCAGGAATTGATAAAAATTGTTGCCATGCTACGAGGAAATTTTGATCGAAAATAAAAAAACCCTTTGAGCTGGCTGACTACTTTGTCTGGTTTTATGAAACCGTCTACATCAAAATAACTTCGGTTTGTGGTTTTGTATTTGTGTTATCTAAGATTTTATTAAAAATTTTTTTAGTTCTAAATCATTATTTTCTTTCGTCTCCGGCCCCAGCTAAAAATAATTTATATGTACAGTAAGACCCCGCTTAACGCGGGAGATACGTTCCATCAAAGTAGAACGTAATGGGAAACAGCGCTAAACGAGGGTACCTTAACATGTAAATAATGGAGTTAGGGGAAGATGGATAGAAAATTGGTTAGGTATTAAATTTAATAATTATGTTGTTTTTTTTTAATAAAAATAAAACCAAACATTTATTTCTTACAAAAATAATAACAATATAAACGAATATATATACATATAAAAACAAATAAAATTCTAAGTCAGTCAGATCATTCAATCTATTCAGTGTTTCCAATTGTCTGCCTTTTTGTTAAGAAGGCATCTTGTTGAAGTTATTAAATTCGATGCAGCACTAATTTGAGATGGACGTTCACCAGAATCTAATCTTCTAATCGCTTGCATTTTAGTTTCCAGTGAAATGCCTTTTCTGGCTGCTTTCTTTTCTTGTTTTTCATTATCACCCATGATAAAAACTAAAGATCATAATATTTGTCACTGTATTGATCGTTATAGTATTATATAAATTTATACTTACAATAATGTCAACAAATGTTTCAAATGATAAAAATGCGTCCGTACAGCACCGCACCAAACAAGAAACACAACTACACTGTTTCGGATGTGTTATGTACATATTTCGAAACCTACAATTTCGGGGAATCCCCTTAGCGCTGCGAGCAATTGAAAGAATGTTGAAATAAAATAGCGCTAAACCGAAACAGCGTTAAGCGGGGTTTTACTGTATTTATATGCACACAAAATCATACCCCGACTTACGCGGTTATCACTCGGTCCCACCTATGACGTAAATTCGGGATATTACTGTTTTCATATGAATGTGTTCACATGTGTTAATGCAATAATTATTTTTTCAATATTATAGTTTTAGTTTTCCTCATGGTTCCATTTTGCAAAACATATTTTTTCTATCTCTATTGCATAAATGCGAAAAAAAGGTAGGAGTCCGTTAAAGGGGGAATCCATTTGCGGAATAAGTCAATAGTGAATTTACTTTTTTCCTGGCATGGGAAACCAGAAAGATGTAATACCAGTGTCGCATTACCGGTTGCTTTGAGCAAGAAATGCATTTTGTCTTCACGCGCGACGGAATAATACTTCTTCGATATTTCACTGCAGGGCACAAAGCTCTGAAATAATATTCTTCGCACCGTGAACCTAAGACCTCCGAAATAGAATAGGGTGCTTTGTTTCTAAAAACGGGCTTTTCTCTTTCATTCGGAAGATCGAGAATAACATGAAAAACGCTTTTGTGTATCCTTGTTTTCGATAGAGAATTCTAGATAAATGTTTTCTTTCTAGAGAAATTTGTTGTCTCGACATCTACTTTGCGTGAAAGCGCTATAAATGTAATTTGAGAGAGTTATTCAAGTTCTTAAATTCGATGATTATTCTGTTTTCTTTCTGTACATTTTATGAATAGTTACGTAAAACGACATTAAGAAAATAAAAGAAAAACCTAAGTGAGAATTGTTTCGAAATTATTATTATTATAGAGAATATGATTTTAACTGAAATACTTTTCCAGTTATAATTGAGTATGTTCTCATTTTTTAAATTTCTATCACTTGATGCCTTACTTTTTAAATTAATTTTGTACCAAAACAGAGAGAAAAACTCAGAATTTTCTTGAACTCCGATAAGGAAAAATCAAATAATGATTTCATGAGATCTTTTTCGCATGTAAATGCACGTTGTACCTAATACCTGTGAATTTAGGACTATATTAACCCATTTTGGGGGCTTAGATATATTTTTCTTTCTACTTAAACCCTTCTCTCTCCCACAAGAACAAGAGGACACAAAAAATATAAAGTAATAAAATGAAATAAAACTAAATGATGTGAAAAACTAAACCAAATCCTAACTTGTTATTAATAGAAACGACTTAAATCAAAATAAGAAAAGTAAGTTAACTTTAAAAAATTTCAAAACAGCAGTTTGGTAGTGCTCTTTAAAAAAACTGGACTCTTAGACATTTAACTACGTCTGGGGTGGGCAAATTGCGGCCCTTAAAGAGGTTTTTGAGCCCCCCCCAAGGGAAAAGTTAAAATCCACCTTGAGCCGAAATTAATTGCATTAACTTGCATGTTGTGATGAGAATTTCAACAAGCAATAGAAAGACCGTGTAAATTAGGGGGGTTTCATAACGTAGCTGTAAATTTTCTTCTAAATAAGATCAATTTATGGAACGATTAAGCCCTCAGGAAATCCATCTGTATTTTCTTCGAAAGTTATATATATATATATAAGAAATACTTCTGTAATATTTCTGGTGAGTGGTAAAATTAACTATAAGATGCGGCGAGTGGATGTTATTACTGTATGGTTGATCATATTTTAGATGGCTGGTGTTTATTATTTGAGGGCATTGAAGAGGCAGTCCTTTGAAATAATCACTCTGGTTTATTGAGCATTAAACAATTTGCGTTCCAAAATTACAAGAAGCAGACATAATGGCATAAAACATATAACACAGAACATACCACGCGCTACGACAGCCGATTACATTACGAAAGCAGACGAGAAAAAAGGGCGGGATTTATAGAGTCTTGCTATTTATATTCAGGTGGACATCACGTGATTTAGGAGGTGGATGGATATAGTTTAAAAAAAAGTCCTCGGTAGGCGGGTACCCAAATTTAAAAAATAATTACGCGGTTGTCCGGGAAGGAGGGGGCCATAGAAATAAAAAAGCCATTAAAGTTTAAATTACGGGGGAATTTTTCATATATATGTAAAAATTTCCCCCAACTTCTCTCTCGTTTAATCTTTAATATATTTGATTTATTTTTGGTCCATTCCTTCAGAACTCACGTTTAATTAAAAACCCTTTGGCTATCCACCAAAAACGAAATAATCGTGAACCCCATCCCCCCCCCAAAATGTGTTTTCCCTTTAGGTATAAAAGGGAGACTCTGGAAAATCCCGCCTCTTCTTCGGGCTGTCCTTTAACCCTGTAGGGCGACTACTGTGCGTTGTGTATTCGTTTTTTTTTGTTTTTTTGGGGTTTTGTGCCTTTTTGTCTGCTTCCTTTTTTGATGTTGAAACCCTTATATGTTAAATGTTGATTAAACTGGATTAAACCCCTTTCAAGACCGCCCCCCGTCAGTGCCAATCAAATGTAAAACATGAACCATCTAAAATGATTATCATCGTTGAAGAATCAATTACACCAAGACAAATTATGCACCACTTTTATTATATATATATAAACGTCAAGCCATATCCAAATCTATGCTATCCGTAAATCAAATAAGAAAACGTTTTCTATAGGAGGCCTCAGAAGCTGTCTTTTTGTAACATGCTTTTATAAGCTTCTTTTGTATGCAATGGAATCTTTGAATTCGATTTTTACCTACTTTAAAAAGTCAGATTAATTTGAAATTTTGCTCACTTGTTAAGGACCGATGACAATATAGTAATTTCATAATTTTATTCCATTGTCCTGATCAGGACCATCAGGAATAACGATTTCCAAATTTGGCGACTAATTCCATATACCATTTCCAGATTCGGTGACTAAAACATTGTTACAAACCTAAAAGTGTTCTTTATGTGAAAAAAGGGAGGGTTCATCAGCAATTTCTTACCATAATATAAACAATTGTCTAGTTTTTCTGAAAATGAAAAAAAAAAAAAAATACTCGAGCTCGTGAAAAAAAATTCATGTTCTAATTTCTAAACTCAGACGTAAAGTCTGTTTTTCTAAATTCTCTTGTCGGATCTGGGGAATGGAACAACATTCATTGTTTGATTTTACCTCAAGACCTGAGAATTGATTCAGAGGTCAAAAGATAAAAAATAATTTCTCACAAACTCTTCGATTCAAAACGTGTACTTCTATGTCTAATGCTAATGCAAGTTTCAGAGAGAATATTGAGCTCTGTTTAGTGAAAAATATCTTTTACTTTACACCTTTTTCCGTAGGAAATATTTCAAATTTAACTCTTCAAGATTTCTTTCAGTTGGCTGATCCCGCATTTCGCAAACCAGGCCGTATCGACGCACTGATAGGATGCCAATGGGCATTCCAGATTCTAAAAAATGACGCATTTAAGATTAATTCATGAATGAAAAAATGATAGTTTAAAAAACTAAAAAAGTGCACTTTTACTGTAGATCGAACTAAAAAACGAAAAGTAAATTATAGCTTAAAAAAACTATAAAACACATTCTTATAGTTAATCGAACTAAAATGTAAAAAATAATTCTTAATATAAGAATCAAATTATTAACAAGAAAATTAATGTCTTAGTGGTAAAAGCGTGGAGGGCTTTGCACTACACTTTTATACTAACTCTACATTTCGGAATAGAACTAGTAAGAACTTACAGCAATTGATATCGAGCACACCACGCTTTTTACTGGCAAAATTTTCTAAAATTTTTTTTATTCTTATATTAAAATTTATTTTATTTTTATTCGAAAACAAAAAAACGTGTTTTATTTTTTTAAACCTGTTTTTTTTAAAATTCCCCCCTCTTACTGGGGGCGTTAAACTTGGGCTCAAAAAATTTTTGAACCCACCCCTATATCGGCACAAATTTTATATAATAAAAATCAAAATTTCTCCAAAAAAGAGCGTAGTAGAGAAGAGATGTCAAGTGTCAGGACGTAAACATTACGTTTTCTTGTTCTTTTATTTATGTTTATTGTAATGTATTATTCAAAATAAACTTACGTTTCTATAAATGCTGTTTTTTTTTTTTTTTGCGGCCCACCTAAAGTTAAACCTTGTTTGTTTGGCCCAAGCTAGGCTTTGAGTTTGATATTTTTTTTTAAATTGCTAGAGCAAGAAAATTTTGGAACCCCTTTTTGAAATAATCCACAAGGTTCAAAATTGATTTTCCCAAAAAAACACGTGAACGTAAAAAAAGTTTTTTTAAATTTCCCTACACTATTAGCTCCCCCTCTCAAAATTTTTTTTTTTCTTCACGGAATTTTCATTCGTTAATAAAAATTTTTTTAAAGCGTTTAATTGGCTGAAATTTTTTATACATGAAAATTTTGGATTACAATATAGTTATTTAATTATAATTAATAAAAATTAATTGATTGTTAATTATTCTAAAATTACAAATACAGCCACGTTAAAATCATTTTGGCGACTTGTGTCAAAACATGAAAAAAGGTTTTTTTTCACAATTTAAAGCGCTTTTTTGATATCAATTTTTTTTTACGCTATTGTTTTGGGTAAAAATAGATCATTTAATTATAAAAATTAAAAATTTAATTTAGAAAAAACCCTTATTTAAAAAATTTCTGATCACCGTTGGTTTCATTTTTGCGACTTGGGTCAAAAAATTTAAAATTATTTTTTTCACGTTTTTAAAAAATTCATTGAACTGAAATTTTATATACACGAGTTTTGTATGACAAAAGAATTTAATGATAATTTTAAAAAAAATTTTTACCACTTAATGTTGTAATTCTGTCACTCTTGTATATAATATTTATATTAATTGTTACTATTTAATAAGAAGTAGCTAAAATAAAACTTTTCTTTGTTGATCTTGGACTTAATTTTTTTTTTATATTACTTGTTTTAATATCATTTGCTGTATACTTTTTTTTATATACCTCCGACAGCTTAAGTAATTTTTTGATCTCAAATTGTGCTCAACGAGGAAAACAAATTTTATCTGGATGTTCCAAATGGATTTTATTCATACTGGCACTGTTTGAGAATGGACAAAGTTTATTTTTGAAAGAGAAATTTTTGGAGAGGAAAGTTGAGTGGCGTGTGGATAGCTTTTTCTGCCTGTGGAACTCTCCCTCAGGGATTTGATTTTGTAATATAAATAGTTAAGCATATCAAAATGCGCCGAATAGAATCTGTTATCTTTTTTACGCAGATTTCGTTGGAATTACCTCGTGTTTCGGCAGGACAATACTACTTTTCATTGCAGCAGTATCACTAAACAGTAGTTAACTGCTAACAAATTTGATTTACTTTACTGACCAATATGTTACCCAGACTTCAAACCCATGGAAAATATTTGGATGCCTAATTCATCAAATATATGCAATTAATTTGAAGTACTTTTTTGCTAAGCCAAAGGAGATTGTTATATATGCATGGAACTCTCAAAAAAGTTTTTTTAAGAGTAAGAGTAAAATTTTTAATGTCATTAGTAAAAATGGCGATCTAATAAATTATAAATTTCGCGCAAGAGACCTACGTTTATATTTAAGACAGAACAACACTTTTTTATGTTTCATTTGTGTATGGATAAAAACTTTTTTGCTGCTTCAAGTTATGCGTTGGTTTTTATTTATAGTTGTTCAAAGTTGACACAAAATACCTAACGGATGTAACAAAATGGTCTCTGACCTATTTTCAAGAGAAATCTAGGTATAATTATAAATAGGTGGGATAATGTATTAAAATTACAAAGTTATTTAATTATATTCGTCATGAAAACATAAATTATAGTTTGTAGGTATCACACTATGATTTTTGTATGTATTTAGTAGAAAAAAATGCTTAGGCTTCATTGAAAGTTTCCACAACGATTTTATCTCCTTTCCAATGATTTTACTGCTGCCTGCATGATATACAGTATTCATAAACTGTTATAACAAAATTAAATAGATAATATTGGTTGTTTGTTTTTTAAAGTCACATTTTGAAACTGCATATAGGCTATTTGCAACGGATCTCATAACTTTGAACCAAACTGCTGGCTCCGCAATGACCAAATTTTCACACCACGCCAATGTCTCTCCACGACTAAGAACAGGGATGGTGAACCAGTGGCATGCGTGCCATCAATGGCACGCGATACAATATTTTGGGCACGCCAGCGCTCAAAATGATTTGCATTTTATTTCAAAATAACAAAGTTCACTATGAAGTATCACGAACAAACGCGAGTGATCGGTCGCGGCTCGGCGAGGAGCACACTCATTTGTTGTCTTGTTTTAGTTACATCATGGACTACAATTGCTGATGATGCAAAGTTTGTCTAAGCATAGCATAGTCAATTTCATTGACACAACTGTATTCTAAAGTTTATCTGTGTTACATTTACGATTTATAACAGTTATTTAACATGGTTAGTTCAGCAAAAGGACAAAAAGTGCAAGATAGTAAGTGTAACAGAGAATTTCATATTTGGTGAATCTAGAAATATGGCATTATTAGTAAAGGCAACAAAGCGGTGTGTTTTAAGTTCTGGAATAGTGGTATGCAGAACACATGGTCTGTAAAACGGCATTGTGAAACAAACCACAAATCCTCTTGTCAAAAAAGTGAACTACAGCAAAAAAAAAATTGATAGATCAGAAATCGTTTGGCAGATGACTCTAATTCAGCATGCATTCTACTAAAAATAATATTTTACTTTCCCAATATTAGTTATTTATCATTCAATCTGGAACATCAGAAGTTAGACTAATGTTACTTTAAGTTGAATTACAGGCATAACTAAAACATTTAGAAATATACAGTGCAAAAGGTATTTTTTCGTAGTAAATAAAGAGTTTTTGTGTTGTCAGTATTTAGTTTTATTATTTTAACAATAATCAATAGTCACAAAATTTTTTGACGGTACGGCTATACCTCATTAAATACTTCTTTAGAAAAAATGGCATGTTGATCCATAAAGGTTCGCCACCCCTGACTTAGAACACTGGTAAATTTGACTGTATGCGCCTCTCAACATGATGGATCTTTAGTGGCACCAAGACTCAGACCCACGATTTGATAACAACAACGCTAACCACGAAATTGGATCATGAGCCAAAAAGGGGAGGGCAGTACTAACAAAAAACAAACAACTTACAGCAGAATCTAGGACCATATTCCATTCCAAGAGGGGAAAATTACAGAAAAAAACAAATTTAATGTCTGTTAAACTTTCTTATTGATAATGTTAAAGGGGGTAGTACAGT
>BMAV01022042.1:47595-59200 GCA_019973955.1 Trichonephila inaurata madagascariensis
CTAACTGGTAAAAAAAAATTCCTATAGTATTTTATTTACTCACATTCATTTGTCGTCATCTTCGTTTTTTAAATCTACGGAAAGAAGTTGAAATTTTTTGTCATCTAACTGGTAAAAAAAAATTCCTATAGTATTTTATTTACTCACATTCATTTGTCGTCATCTTCGTTTTTTAAATCTACGGAAAGAAGTTGAAATTTTTTGTCATTACTTTTTAAATTATTTTAAAATGTTTATTTTTATTTATTTATTTATTTATTTTGTGTGTTTTTTAATGGCAGTTTCGAAAAGACATTTCCTTTAACAAAGAATAACTTCTGAGTTCTGTTAAAAACTTTTCATTTTTGTCAGTTGAAAAAAATTGAACTTACAGAATGTTTCTACATGTAACCCGCGTATAGAGAAGCTCTCTAATGTTCACTATATCTATCGAATACCAAAACCCTCGAGTTGCATGGTGTGGAAGTTTGGAGAGGGATTGCCAGCTCAGGTCACTTGACAATGGTTCAAAAATTTGAGGACCATCCCAGGAGTGATTGTGTTGCTTCACAATGCGAAGTTCATAAATAACTGATCAATCGAATTTATTTTATTGGTTCCTGAAGTTAGTTAATTCATAATAAGATTTATATAAATCTAATGACAACTTTAATAAAATTAATAAAATAATCTATATATATATATATATATATATAGGAGAACAGGAACTCTCACTCATTTACTCACCTTCTTGTCACGAGATCTCTGGAACTATTAGACGCATAGACTTTAAATATGGTGCACGTGTTTCTTTTGCTAAGTAGAGACTGGCTAAGAGCGTGTTTTGCAGTAATCGATGCCCAAGACGGGTTGAGAGGGTGCAATGGATAAAAAGAAAATTCCCGTTTTTGATGTATTAGAACTACATACTTGAAACTTGGCAAGCATGCTTCTTTTGTTGAGAAGAGATTCAATAAAGATGGATTTAAGGGAAGTAGATCTCTAGATAGGTTACGGAGGCGTTAAGGATAAATATACTTTTCCGTTATAAATATTCAAGTCCTGTTCCGTTTGAATCAAGAGGCGAGGACTATAAGAAGATTTTGAAATCTAATCGAAAGCTTAATGCAGTGGCGTAACGTACACCCCCGCATTATGGAAGGGGGCAGGACTCTAGATGGCCCAAAGTCTGCTTGACGTCAAATACGAGCCTTTTGTAGGATCCGGCTTGGGGCCCAAATCCTGACTTTGCAGTAGTCCCTTAATATTTTCTGTTACGTCTCTGATCAGTGGCATCAAGATTTGAATTCTTCGACAGAAACAACAACGGTGATAAGTTCGTGACCGTTACCACTTTTATATCCTCAATAGTGGCGTAAAGTATACCCCAAGCATTGCGGAGGGGCCCAGAATTCTAGAAGGCCCAAAATCTGACTGACGCCAAGTACGTAACCTTTGTAAGTTTCGGCCTGGGGCACAAAACCTGACTTTGTAGGGGGCCCTAATATTCTCCTTTACGTTACTGGTTTAATATAAGGACTCTTTGCTCTATCTATAACTTAAAAACAATATGTATACAACATATATCATACATCATCATAAAATATCCAGCGAAGTGAACAAGTAGCTACTAGTAACTATATAAGACCTAATGAATAGTACTTCATGAAACTATGTTAAGCCTAAAAATGCATTATTTAAGCCTTAAAAAATGGATTTATTAACAAACTCATTCAATCAACAGAAACAATCCAGTACTATAATTCTTTCGAAGTAACACACGTCAAATACAGTAAAAATAATTTTGAATAAACATTTCGTAATAATTAAAAATACAGTAACTTTTTAGAAGGGGGGTGGGGTGAAACGGAGAGGTGGACTTTTCGGAAAAAAATATTTTATGCCCACGAAAGAAATAACCTTGTTTAAATTAAGAAAAAATATGTTTTAATATGTGTTCAAGGTATGAGACTATATATAAATATTCACATTAATAATAATAAAGAAACATGTATAATATATTTCACGTTAGTTGAAAAGCAAATCCTTTATTCTCGCTTTTAGGCGGACCAATCTCAAACCATTGCATAATTGATTTTCCAAAATGTGGAAAGGGACGACTCATAGCGTACCACTATTAATTTTACCTCTTCATTTATCACTGGCAACAACAAAATAAAAAAACTCGGGAAAAGCCTTTTCAGCACTAACCCTCTGCTTATTTTCACAGAAAAGAGTATTCATTTTAAATAAGTCTCTTGTTTACGAAACTCCTTTGGGGTCTAAAAATGCTTGCGTCTTGTCTACCCTAATGTTCGCCTTTTCATCTCCGACATTCAATTTTCAGCGGTTGCAGTCATAAACTTAAGAAAACGTCTGCCGGGATTTTAAAATTCATGGCTTGTGTTCCGGAGACTATGATTTTTTTAAAGGAGGGTGAAATGCAATGTAACCATGCGGGACTTGATCCGTAATCCTTGCCTGAGGAATGCGGAAAAATGCCTTTTTTTCCGGTGTTCTTTCAATGCGAAAGAAATTGAATGGTTTTCTTTTTTTTTTTAAGTGTTCTTCTTTCAAAAAGGAAATGAGTATGTTCGTGCATTGAAAAGATTGTTTTCTTATCAAATAACGCAAGATTCGTTTTTGCTACGAAAATTGTGAAATAATGCTTTGTGTGGAGGATATGTGCGCTTCTCAGATAGCTTTGTTCAGGGATGACTTTTTAAATGTTTGCGTTAAATACTTTATTTTTTATTTATTTATAGTTAATCAATAATGTTATTATAACAAGTAATATAAAAAAAATTATAAAGTCAATTCCTACTTAGGTCAACGAAGAAAAATTTTATTTCAGTTACTATTTATTAAATAACTTAACTCAGTGGCGCTACAGCCCATGAGGGCCAAGGCCTGCTGCGCCCAACTCAGTATACGCGACCTTATGCCCTGTAGTGCATAAGCAGATGTTCGGATCACATGGTCAGTCTGACGCGAAACCCCCAGTGTTAAGTTCCCAAGCAAGCTTGGTACTCATTTATCGATCGACTGAAGGGATGAAAGGTTGAGTCAACCTTACCCAGCCAGGGGTTTGAGCATCGGACCTGTGGTGTCGAATCGCGATGCACTAACCACTCAGCCACTGGGCTTCATTTATTAAAAAATTATATAATTTATATATATATATAATTGCATGCAATCTGATTTGCATCTAATACCATAGTTAAACTCTAGTGTGAGATTATGAATCATTTGGATTGACATGGCATTAGTGGGAGTTATGAGCAAAATATAGGAGTGGTAATTGTTGTATTAAATATGAGAGAAAGATAGTTCAAAAATTGTGAATTGAATTATTGATAGGATGCTCTTTGGTGAGTTTTTAATGATTTACGCCATTCATTTGTGAACATACTGAGTTTTTAATTTGAACTTTCGGATTTTTGACATTTTTTCTACCTATACAACTAGTTTAAAGATGGGTGCGTCATCTTTGGTGTTCGATGGTTCACTTATATTATGCACTTAATTGTTTTAGAATTTTAATATTTTAATGTTATATCTTTCAGAATGCGATGGCGAATAGTTTAATTTTTCAAATTTAATGGTTTAATTTTAATTTTTTTTAATTTTTAATTTTTAAATTTTTGAGAATTGGATATTTTCCGATTAACTTACCAAGTTGCAATAGGCGGAAGGTTGGCCCCATCAAACTAGTTTAACCCCGTTTATCGGTCCTAAGTCCGAGGTTGCACTTGGATATTTTATAAATTTTTATTTTATAATTTTTTAATTTTGTTTGAAAACGTTGGATTTTTATCTTCTATATTCGCCATTGATATTTTGAAATGGGATTTAATGTTATAAGATTCATATAATTTCAATTTTTTAATTGATTATTAAGTTGTGATTAAATTATATATATATATATATATATATATATATATATATATATATGACAGAATCACAATATTAAGTGGCAAAACGGAAAGCGATTTTCCTTTCTATATATGGTGTAGGACTATTTTTTTGTTATTATTTGTTACAACTTATTCATTAATTAAATTAAATTATTCCAGTAAAATAGTATAGTAAAAAGGCATGACATTTTCTCAGGAATTAGACTATCCCAGGTGGGATTCAACCCACGACTTTTGGGTTAGATGCAATAGCGTAACGTAAAACGCTAGGGCTCCCTGCAAAGTCAGGTTTGGGGCCCGAAGCCCAAATACGTACTTGGTGTCAGTCAGGCTTTGGGCCCCCTGGAATATCAAAGCTCCCCCTCCCGCAATGCGAGGGTTGCGGGGATGTACGTTACGCCACTGATTAGATGTCCAACCTGTATCCATTGCGCTACAGGGACACAACAAGCGACTTTCCTTTTTATATTTGATGTTGAACTATTATTTTTGTTTGTTACTATTTATTCATTAATTACTTTTAATTAATGAATTAATATTTGAAGAAACTGTATCAACATCAAGTGTTATTCACTACAAGATTAAAAAAATATACTTGAACTTGAGTGGGCGAATAAAAAGTATTTTATTAACGATTGAAAATTTGAATTAGATATATATGTATATATATATGGAATACTACTATAATATTTCTGGCGATTAGTAAATGTAACTATAATGTCGGGGCGAATGGTTGTTATTACTGCAAGGTTGATCCTATTTTAGTTGGTTGGTGTTTATTATTTGGGAGCATTGAAGAGTCAGTCCTTTGAAATAACAACTCCGGTTTATTGAGCATTAAACAATTTGCGTTCCAACATCACATTAGCAGACATTTCACATGACGAACACAAAGACAAAAAGAGCGAACACTCAACGCGCTACAGCCGGCTGGCTACTTGATTACAGAGAAAAGAGAGCAGAGAAGAAGAGAGCCTGGATTTCCAGAGACATCGGTATTTATACCCGGCGGTGAAGACCGCATGACTATTTTGTAATAAGAACTCTGATTGTTTAAAATAGGTGGCAAAGGGCTTTCTGATACTAGTTGATTACTATTAAGATTAAGCATTAGTTTTGAACCCACACATCGAATGAAAGACCAACTGAAACAGTTTTGTTTACTGGCATGTGTGCGCATGCGCGCGAAATGTATATTAACTTTTTTCCTCTTCCCTGCCGATTAACGCACTTGTAGAAAAATGGCGACTAGTGAACAGAAAGTGTTTTGTGTTCTCTCGTTTGCAAACACAGAATCTGCTATTACTGTGCAACGAGCGTTCCGGTGGACACCTCAGTGGACATGTGAACACTCATAATGCGCGTATCTGGAGCTTAGAAAATCCTCACGAGGTGTTAAAATCGCAACGAGACTTTGTGAAAGTGCCCACCTAGGGTGCCCTTCTCTTAGATTATCTGCGTGAGCTAGAGGTGTAGGGTCAACTAAAGAATGAGAAGTTTCCATGATCTTAATATGACTTTATTAAGACCTTAAACCTCTAGCAGATTAGATAATAATTATATATGCGAGAATCTACGATGAACAAACACACAATACAAGTAATACCGAAAGAAGTAACTCGGACCGCTATCAATATCTAACCTGCCTATAATCTCAATTCCAATAATAACGCGTCCTAATATTAAATAGTCAATCCTACCTTAATTTAATCGTTGATCCGATACTAAGGAAGTTGCGTCTTTACTCGAGTGCAATGGTATGTACCTTGACCTTATGGCTCTATCTTTGAGATAACCTCTGTTGGCTGCCACTTCACAATTGCATTAATCTCTAACAAAACATTCCCCAAATTGCCACCCTGTTTACTTAAACTTCTGATATTTAAAAGCTATCTAATTTGCATCTTTCCTTCACGTTTCACTTCTTGGGCTTTGGTTGGAAAAGAGTTGCCATTAATCTTGGCCCCAAAGGACATGTTAATGAAAAAACGCGTGAGCCCGTCACAACTTACCTAAACTGAATGTTTTTTGTGCCACATCTCGGCAGCAAGAGTATGGACCTTTCGTTTTCGGAGAACCAACTGTAACTGGTTCTGCATATCTTGATGCTCTACAACTACGGCTATTTTCTCAATTGAAAGAAAGTGAACCAGATAACTTCTTTTGGGAAGTAAGATGGTGCACTGCCCCACTGGGATCTCTCAGTATTCGATTGGTTGAACATCACTGTACTCGAGCAATGGATTTTCCGCAAAGGGCCTCACGACAAAGCTTGTTTCGCATGGCTTCTACGTTCACCCAATCTGACACGATGTGATTTTTATCTGTGGGAGGTTCATTAAGAATTGTGTGTACGTACCTCCACTACCAGCTGACCTTCCAAATTTAAGATATAGGATTGAAGCAGCTGTTACAAGAATTACCTCAGAGATGTGGCGGTGTGATATCTATATGAACTAGTACCAACATCACGCGAAGACGATCGTTTTGGCGTGATTGGTTACGTACTTGCGTTCGGAACGGAAGGTACCCAGAACGAACCTTCCTCCTTCAGACACATTGAACAGTGTTTGGGATGAACTTGCCTATCGACTTGATGTTCGTCGTGTGGGTGCACCATTTGTAAGCTTGTAGGTAAAACTGTTTCAGATACTCTTTCATTCGATGCATGAATTGTATGTAAATACTATAAAGTGTTAAAACTCAGATATTCATTTAGAAACACCCGGTATAAATAAAATTTTATGAGCCTCATTCGCAATTGTTCTTAAAAGCCGAAACATGAAAAACATAAATCATTTTAATTACGAAAAAAGTGCGTTAATAGGTCACTTAGATCTATCTTTTAAGTTATAATATTACAAAAGCGAAAAATTTTTTCTCATGTCCTTGAACCTTTTAGCCTTCCTCGTTTAGTTCATTAGGGAAATTATTTTCTTATGTTTTCTTCTTCACAAAAGAGAAGAGAAACATTTTTTTTTACAAACTTGCTGATTGACAACCATAAAATGTAATTTTGTTCGGACACTATAATTATTTTTTTTTCTCTCAAACGGAAAAAAAGACTTAATATTAAAAGTGAAAAAGCGCGAAGAGAAATTAATATTCTTATACAAAACAGATATGCATCCTGAATGTTGCCATTTTTATTTACAATTCCCTTTAAAAATACAACTTATTTGAGCTTGATTATTTAACATAAATGCTGCTTTCATCGATGCGACGAAAAATGAAAGCACGAACTGAGCTGAAATAAATATGGAACAAAATAACTATTCATGAAGGAGACAGAGGCAAATTTTATTAGGATTTTTTGCTCGTAAATCTGGGTGGAGAATGTGTGATTTCATTTCTCTGTGCTCATTAATTCACGACCTCTTTAAAAGTAAACCGAATTTTGATAGATTAATGGTTTGATTCTTATAGATTCCTTATCCATTTTTTTAATTTTGTTCCAGAGCGTATATTTTTAAAATAACAAAATAAAACTTAAGAAAAGATATCCTGTAATATTTGTAAGGTAGCAAGTATATATATGTATCGTATTGTAGTAGCGTTGGCCGGTGTTGGTTTGTTTGGATTTTTGTCATATCTGGTTTAGTGAAAACATCTTCAAAATTAATTTTCATCTGATTTATTTACACACACATAGAGCTTAGCTGGTCAATCACTTTTATATTTCACATCTATTTGTTAAGAACACGAAAGCAGACACACAATAACAAAAGCGACAAGCAGTAGCGGAATTCCACAAGACGAATACCAAGACAAAGAGAGCGATTACACAAGATTTTCGCTTTTATACTGAAAGTGACTATTATGTAATAGTGGTTCTGATTGGATAGAATGGCCGGGACAGGGATTTCGGACTAGCCGATTACGATTAAGATTACAGTGTTATTTTTAAACCAAAGAATCAAAGTTTGTTTAAGTATTAGTAAAAAGAGTTAAAACAAAAAGGATACTAGAGGAAATTATTACATATATAAATGTTGCAGGGAAATGACAAAGTTAGGAATTTCATGAAATTCTTAAAGGATATGATCAATTGACGAGATATGGTAAAATAACGTCTCTTCAAGGTCATTTTCCTGATTAAAGTACGTGATTTTATCAAATCCCTGAACTGTTTCAGTGAAATGATGAACTAGTCAGGATTTGCATTGGCAAAATGCTGTCCAGGGGGGTGGAGACACCCGGGGGGTCGAGTCCTTGTACTTCCTAACCATACAGGTTGTACTACGATCTCCTAAATATCAACCCCATATCTTTAAAAAAATGGCACCATAGGATTAACATAGGGATTGATTACCAGCCTAATTTTCTAATTATTTGTTAATTAGTTTCGAATAAATAATTTATATTTCATTGACTATTGTGTTGTATTGCTTACTTCTACGTTTAATAATGCACCCTATTTGTTAAATAAACACTTTTAAACTCTTGACAGTATTATTTCATCATTTCACTGAAACAGTTCAGGGATTCATTCAAATCCCTTACTTTTATCAGGCAAATGACCTTGAAGTGACGTTATTTTAACATCTACACAGTCAAGTGATTATCTCCCTTAGGGATTTGATGAGATTCCTAATTTCATCGTTTTCCTGCGACATATATATAAATGGATATTTGCATATATGACCTCGCTTCACTCCAACATAGTTCAACCGATCACTATGAAAATTGGCACGTATATGTATTTTTTGGCGGAGAAGTTTTTATGCTATCCTCTTTGTTGCAGCTCCCCACCAGGTGGCGCTACAGCATATCAACTTCTGCACCGTTCAATCAATTGTCAAGTTGCCAACAAGGTTGCCAAAAATGATGCCAACTTGGCTCTATCTCCAACATTTCGCAAAATTTCCTTTGAATCGCCATTATAATGTAAGAAACAGGGCTGCTTGCGAATATATTATAATTTTAACATAAAATAAATACAACAGAAAGTAATATTAACGTGTTACACATCCAGATAAAAATTATTTATACTGTTTAAAGCGTTCATTACACAAAATTTGTAACAATGTGTTACTTTTGCAGAGCAGAGGTCGGCTTAAGAAGGTATTTTCAAAAATTGACCCACAAGAGAGTTACGGAACGTTATAAAGAAAATTTTTAAAAAAATCCTTTTCATCAGCTATTAGCTCTACATACTTAAAATGTAACAAATATGGCCTTTTTGTTCATCTGAGATATGTAAAAAGCCTTTTTTTGTTTAATTTTCAATTCACGTAAAATGACTTCATTAAAAACTTCCTTGTCCTTCAATCTGCATTGTTTAATTTTTCAATTCAACCATGCGAAAAACGGATATACACCAGCTAGTATCATAATAAATTGCTAAAAAGAATTTTCTCTTTAAGACAATTATTCTCTCGATTATACAGTGCTGTGATAACTTAGTGACTACAGTCTCGGATTTGTGGCTGGGGTGTTATGAGTTTGAGTCCAAAGCGCCTCTGAAGACCCACCGTGTAGAAGCGTCTGATGACCCCTTTAACCCAGGAGCAGGCTCGCATTCAATATTAATGTTAATGGTCACGCGGGGTGACTGAGTCCACCCCAATCCATTTTTTTTAATTGTACACGACAAAAATCATTATTCCAGGGAATAATTTAATTAAGAGAAAGTATACTTACTTATTTTTAAGGTATCCGACTACGTTCGGAACCGTGATTTTGCAAAAGCGTATAAATGGATAACATTTATGATATTTAGTGTCACTTAGATTAGAAAATGTATATAAAATTATTTTAAGAATAGTATTACAATAAAAAATTATTTAAGTACAATATTTTGACAAAAAATGAACATAGAATGACCCATTTTCAAAATATTCTCGTTTTATGAAAAATGCTTCTATTATAATAATATTTTGCCTGTATATAGCTCAGACCTCTGTACAGAGGCTCAACTAGAATTCTTGAAATATATAACTTAGAAGTGGGTTTATTCATGTTTTACGACAACAGAGGGGAGAAATTTTAAGAAAAAAACGCCGATAATTACTTCAATTGGTGATAACTCTGAAAATAATGTGAATTTTTCAAAAATCCTATAGTTGAGACTCTCTAGAGAAGTCTTTACTTTATTTAAGCACACACACACAAAATATTATTATTTTAGAAGCATTTTTTATAAAAGAAGATTTTGAAAAAAGGTTATTCTAAGTTAATTTTTTGCCAAAATATCGTATTTAAGTAATTCTTTTTTTTTTGTTTTGTTATAATGTCCTTAAAACACTTTTATACATGTATTTTAATCTCAGTGACACTAAATATCATGAAAATTATCCATTTATGCGCTTTTTTAAAATCACGGTTCCGAGCGTAGTCGGATACCTTAAATTATCAGATTACATACTTTTAAGGACTTTTCAATTTTTCTTTGATAACTTGAGAAAAAATATCACTCAAACTGAACCAAGAAGTTTCGAATGGGCGCGACTATAATAAAGGACACAAATCACAAACACTCCTCACTAACATTACAAAATTGTTGTTTGCTGACAAAACTGTCATGTTTTGTTCATGTTATTGTAGTTTTTTTGTCCTTTGAGAATCGACAAATAGCATGTTGAACTTTTTCTTGCTTAGTGTCTTTTTGACTGGTCGAAGTGTGTTTAGTGGTACACTTATGGCTTCGTATTTTTCTTGGCGGAGTTCTTTAAGTAACATTTGAAAATTTTCCTTTCAACTCAAACGTTTTATATCCACCGCTTTTCGCAAATTTACTTTCGCTATCATAATTAATATGCATTATTTCAGCAGGTTCTTCCGTTGCTTGATAAGCTTCAACTTCTCCTTCAATAGAGATCACAGATTATAAAATATATTGTGTAGTACCGATACATTTACAAGTGTATTATATCAGAGTAAATGTGTATTTTATTTTTTATTATTTCAGAATGTATTTTGTTTGTTTACTTACTTCATTACTACTTTCAGTTCGTACTACTTTCAGTAAAAATTAATAATTTTCTTCAATAATCTTTTGTTTTTGTTTTTTCAATATGCTTGCACCCCCCTCGTAAAGTTATCACGCCTCTCTTGGTGGGCGCGCTCGACAGTTTGAGAAACGCTGATTAAGCCAGATAAATTGGACATGGTAGTTCGTAAAATTGCCTTTAAATAACTGAGGTAAAGACTTAAAATCTGAGTAAGTCATTTTAGGATAAATGATTCGGATAGAGTTGAGTCAGCAGTTAATCATGATATATAACGCATTTCCTGAATTATTAACATAGTCTTCGCTATTAAATTCGTGACACCAGTAATGTGCAATGGAAATATTTTGGAAATGTCACTATTTGTGGAATGTTAATAGTATTTGCCAAGGTAGTTAGTTTAACGCGTCTAAGGGAAAGAGAATGATATACATATGCTTTGATTAAATCATAAATGTATTTTCTAAGAGGGTAAAACGTGAAAAACCAATTAGGAATCCAAAATAAGAAAAAAAGTAGAGTTAAAACTTTTTAATTAGGAAAATTTGTTTTACAGATCACAATAAAAACACGTACAAAAAAAAGGAACATATTTAAATAAATTACTCAAAAGAGTAAAAGCATTCAATCATATAAAATTAGGTTTGCTTAGTTTGAAGCATAATATATAACACATCATTGGAATTTTAACTTTAAAAATTACATTGTAGCATTCTTCCAGTGGCGTAACAGACACACCAGCAACCTTCGCATTGGGGG
>BMAV01022042.1:77862-88659 GCA_019973955.1 Trichonephila inaurata madagascariensis
CTTTAACACATTTTATGGTGGTCATAAATCTTGAACTGGTTTTATTAGATCTTAAATCGCCGAGAGCAATAAAGTTCTGGACGTTTCATCCGAGAAGTGCTACCTTTAAACCTCTAAGGCCCAGTTCACTAGAAACATCTTCGATATCCTCTTTCACACACAGTGGAGTTGTCTCGTGTCTTAGTGTTCTAATTATAAAATAATATATGTTTGATATTTCTTGTATGCTTTAAATTATAAAATCTCTTTAAAATTCATTAATTTTAGTATAAAATTATTTTCTTAATATTGAAAATACAGCGAATTCTTCAACATTCTTTTTTCTTGTTTTCCTTGTAGTTTTTTTTATTATTATTTTTTTTTCATGGGTAAGATATATAAAATGAATAGATGTTAATTTACAAAAAGGTGTGTGAATAATTACTTATTTTAATATATAGTGTTTATGAATTTAAAATTTGTTTTATGTGATTTATAAAATATATTAAAAGATGAACCTCTATATAACGAATTTTACATATAACGAACTTTTTTCCGGGATTTAGCTACTTCGTTATATAGAGTTCCGAGTGTATATACATTTCAGAAGTGTTCAAGTAGAGCAAATGTAAACATTATCATATAAATATATTAATAGAAAAAAGTTGTGACAGGGTACCGTGTCCTCTTAATATATATAAATGAAATATTTGTATAATATTGCTGGGGTGATTAGTAAATATACGTGGTGAGTGGATGTTATTATTGTATGTTTGATCATATTTTAGATAGTTGGTGTTTATTATTTGATGGCTTTGACGAGGCAGTCTGTTGAGGTTAGTAATCCAGTTTATTGTATTGAACATGTAAAAACACATAAACATATATATTTACGACATCACAAACAAAACACACACAACAAAAATACACACTCGCCAAAAGCAACCGATTACATTACGAATAATTTCCAGAAGTCTCACTATTTATACCCTGAGAGAAATCACATGATTTCGGAGGGGGGGATGGATGTAGTTTCAAAACTCCTCGTTAGGCGGGTGGCTAGTTAAGATAATTAAACGGTTGTCCTGAAGGACTGGGCCATAGATAAATCAAGAACTATTAAAGATTAAATTACTGGAATTTTACTTTATGATCAAGATTTCCATTTCAAAAACAGTGGAAAATATTTTTTACATCGAGAAATTTAAGACACAAACTTTCATTAGGCTACATACAATTTTATTTGTACAGTAAAAACATGAAGAGAAATTTTCAAACCTATCATTTTGACAAATTGGATAGTTCTAGCGCTAATAATAATGAATTGTGTGCGAACCACATTTATGAATACTCATAAAGCATTTTTTTATTCTCCTTTTCAAACTTCGCAATTCATTTCTTCCCGACCTAGAATCATAGATAATAATGGGCTATAAAAAAAAATCTATGATGCATTAAAACGTTTACTGTATTTTTTGTTACCTTTTAAACTGCTTACGCAGCAAAGAGTGAATGATTCAAGGTAAAGGAAATGACATTTATACATGTGATTGATGGGTTTGTCCATGAGGCATGAGAAGCAATTAACAGATTTGTAGTACAAAGCACTACAAATGAGTAAATAAATGTTTTCTTTTGTAAAGAGAGAGAGAGAGAAGAGAGAGAGAATTCGCGTTAAATATGATTAAATTCTTGTAAGAAACAGTGTAATAGTCAGAGCCAAATTTTCTATAGAGAAAACTAACAATAGTAATTCAATCTATATTAAGAAAAATATCGGTAATGTTCTTTTCTATTTTATTACAAAGAATAAAAAGTTATCAATTTTACATAATTGTTCTTCCAAATGGGAAGAAATTTATCTTTCGATATCAGACATGATATTTGAATACGTCATATAGGGGTACAGTAAAATCCGGTGTATAACGCGCACTTTTAACACATAAAGTAAGTTCAAAATTTACGGGGGCGTGTTATACGCCGGGTATAAAAATAATAGCTTTAAAAATTAAAAAAAAAATGAGAATAAAAAAATTTCACTTGTCAAAATATTGATTATTTAAAAGAAATGACATACCTAATGAATTTAAAGAGTAGCTCTAGACCATAAGTTCTCAACGTGGGCGAAAACGTCCCCTTGTGGACATTTGAGGCTTTCAAGGGGGGGGCAGTAAAAAATCCAGAATAAATTAGGGGGTCTGAGATGGTATGGGGGACATGGGCAGATTAACCAAATATAGTTTTAAAAAAAACTAAAAAAACACGCTGATTATGTACTAACTAAAGTAAATTTTAATAATGGTTACCTTACGTTGAGTGTATGTATTTAAAATTGTATATTCGTGACAATAGCTATTTCAGATTTGCAAGTAAAAAAAAAAAAATTGTGGCCTTTAGGAAAAATCTAAATTAAAAAATATATTCTATTAGAGTAATAGAATATTTTTTTAAAAGTTTAAATCGTGTTTTCACCATGTATTATATACGCTTTTATTTCTCTGGAGTGGAAGGGGGGGGGGTTATCGAAATATTCACTAGAAAAGGTTGAAAAAAGTTCGAAACCTATGCTCTAGAAGTGTACTATTTTTTCACAAACCTGAGATAATACCTCGAATAAATGACTTCAAAACATAAAAGCATTGGATATGTACAATTCAAGTTTCTTCGTAAAAAAAAAAATGAGCGCGATGGTCACCCTATGTACCTAAAAATTAAAAAATGCAGCTTGAAAGTATAGAGACATGTAAATAAATTACAGTATAAAAAAACTAAAAAGCATCCTTTTTTATAGTTATTGGAACTAAGTTGTAACTTAATCTTTTAGTCGCCAAATCTGGAATTAGTCACCAAATCTGGGATTAGACGCCAGATGCGGGATGGGATCTGAAAATGAAATATCCTTAATCCTGATGATTCTGTTGAGGAAAATGGAACAAAATTATTCAATTATTGTATTGTCATCGGTCCTGCACAAGTGAGCAAAATTTCGAATTAATGTGATTTTTTAAGTGGGTAAAAATTGGGTTCAAAGATTCCGTTACATACAAGTGAAGCTTATAAAAGTGTGTTAATTAAAAACAAGTAACATGAAAAAAAATTTTAAGTCAATTCCTACTTAGATTAACAAAGGGAAATTTTAGTTTAGCTACATTTTTTTTATTAAATAGTTACAATTAATATAAATACATATATACATATGACAGAATCACAACATTAAGTGGTAATAATTTTTATTAATTATCATTAAAGTATCGTATTCTCATCCAAAACAATCGCGTATATAAAATTTCAGCTCAACTGAATGCTTTAAAACGTGAGAAAAAAATATCTTTTAAAGTTTTGACCCAAGTCGCTAAAAATGAACCAACGTGGCTGCATCTGTAATTCTTTAAATAATTAGTTTAAGTCAATTAATTTTATTTAATTATAATTATATTATCGTATTTTTACCCAAAATAATAGTGTATAGAAAATTTCAGCTCAAACGAGAGCTTTAAAATGTGAGAGAAAAACCTTTTCAAATTTTGACACAAATCGCCAAAAGGGTCGCTAAGTCGCCAAAAATGATGCCAATGTGGCTGTGTATTTGTAATTCTTTAAATAATTAGTTTTAATCAATTAATTTTTATTAATTATAATTATTGTCATCCAAAATAATCATGTATACAAATTTTAGCTCAATTGAGCGCTTTAAAATGTATTTTATTAATGATTGTAAGTTCCACCAAGATAAATAAATAAATATGGAGAGAATGTGAGCTATTAGTAGGAGTTGAAAACACCGGATTTTACGGGACTACTTACTTAAACATACCTAAATAACCTACTAAAGTTAAAATGAATTTTAACTTTAAAAGTCATTTAATTAATAATCTTATATGATTTTGGTGTATTTTCAAATGATAGGTAAACAAAATTATATTTTATTAAAAACAGATACCTAAAAAGCGTTTTCTTTTTTTGTCAGGAACACAATATTTTATACTCTAGCCTCCAAAAATTAAGGTGCAACGTGTTAAATTTGTCTAATTGAAAACGAATGAGCACAGAAACAAGAAATTTAAAAGAAATGTGCACTAATTGGCTTTTTATTGAAAGCGAAGCAAAAATTTGCTTAAATTTAAAGCAAACATGATTTGCGGCAAAAGGGGGGGGGGGCTCTTGGCAGAAAAGTCAACTATTGGAGAAACAGTACATCACAGTTTTATGTGGAAAAGGGACATACGAACGTTAAAAATACCTTGTGTTATAAGGAATGTGTCCACCACTAGCTATAATACATTATTGGTATTAATTTTCTATGCTGTTAATTAAATTGTCGGACATCGAAAAGGGAAGCGAAGACTAGACGTGGAATGACCTTTGTTCTAGCTTATATAGTGGTCTTGGCAAAGAATTTAAGGCACCAAAGTGTTTATTATGATAGCCCCAAATATATATATATATATATATATACTCTCTAAAATTCTCTGAAAGGGGATAAACCTCATAATTCTAAATTACCGTCAGCTGAAAAAACGGGACAGTACTATTCTTACCCAAAAACCGTATCATACCACTTGAGGATTATACAAGGCGGAAATATACAAAGTAATTCGTACATCTACATACTCGAGGAATGTAACCTCAATGATCAAATCATCAAAGCACAAAGCAGTTCTTGAGAATCAGGGTCAGTGGCGTAACGTACTGTCCCGCAAACCCCACATCGGTTGGGGGCTTGATTGTAGAGGGTCCAAAGCCTGACTAACGCCAAGTGCGCAATCCTTTGTAAGATCTGGTTTGGAACCTAAAATTTGACTCTGCAGGGGGGCGGGGCTAATATTCTCCGTTACACCACTGATCAGGGTCCATTATATTTAAAAGCTCCAACTTTACTTTTGAACAGGACATTAAGTATATATAGTTCCAGCCATCTGGAGTAGAGAGGTATAATAAATAATGGACCTTCGATTTAGACCGATTCTATTAAAAGATAACAGTGATGAAATTTCGGAAATGTGGTGGAGGCTAAATTAATCTCGTCGTCCTACCATGAATTAAAATTGCAGCGTTAATAGTCATTATACAGTAAACAGTGGACCCTGAAATTAAATCTTGGGTTCTGTTAAGGATTGTTATATGGAATTTACAGAATGTGTTGTACTTACTAAATTATTTTCGCTGTCGCGTGCGATAATTTATGGTGTTACTGGCCAATGCATATCTAGCATGATATTAACATAACTCAAGATGTAAATGAATTATAAAATAAATGGATGACAATATATTTATATATACAATAAGGGGGTAATAAGTAATTAACGTATTGGGGTTTATTAAGGTACTTTCGAACCATCATAAGGTTGACTTCTCATTCATTTGCTTTGAAATCTTACCTTTTGTACTCATATTTTTTTAGGGTCTTCATATAAACCTACCGAATCACAAAGGGAGAGGATTGGTACCATCAAACTAGTTCAACCCCACTTATTGAGCCCTGAGCCCAAAACTTCTTTTTTGCTGGCTACGCTCTGTTCTTATTTTTTATTTAATTTTACTTGCTATTTCATTTCATTTATTCTATTATTTTGATTAATTTTTGAAGATAATTCTTCCTGTTTTTTCATGTATGTTTAAAAGAGAGAGATGTTAATCTAATGATGTTTTAATTTAAAACAAAAACAAGCAGTCTTATTGTTCTTTGAATAGCATTTTAAACAAGTTTGCGTGAAATGGGTCAAACTTCCCCTCCCCATGGGCTGCATATTAGCAACTAAGCCTTTGCAAACACGGAAGCCATTTCACTGATGGCGCCATCTAGAGGCGATTCCCGCAACCAAATTGTGACGTTTGAATTTTATTCAATTCAAACTCTCATCGGATGCTAAATATTGCCATGATTTAATTTTGCAGATAGTATCAAGGTTAAATTGATACTCAAGGGATCTTTTACATGGCACATAATCATATGACATACGTGCCTGCTATTTTCACATCCAGAATATCGATTCCAGCCGGAGTCGAATCCACATCCTAATTAATTTAACCTCCGGGTTAAACTAATAGTTAGTAAATACTGCTTTCTTACTAATATTCTTTTTCTGGGAATTCTGTATAATTTTTATCAGATTTTTCAATTCTTACTATTAGCTCACACTCTCTATATATTTATTTATCTTGGTGGAATTTTCAATCGTTAATAAAATAGTTTTAAAGCACTCAGTTGAGCTGAAATTTTATATACATGATTATTTTGGATGACAGTACAGTAATTTGATTATAATTAATAAAAATTAATTGACGAAAACTAATTATTCAAAGAATTACAAATGCAGCCATGTTGGCATCATTTTTGGCGACTTGTGTCAAAACTTGAAAAGGTTTTTCTCTCACATTTTAAAGCTCTCGTTTGAGCTGAAATTTTCTATACACTATTGTTTTGGGTAAAAATATGATAATTTAATTATAATTAATTAAAGTTAATTGACTGAAACTAATTATTTACAGAATTACAGATACAACCACGTTAATTTCATTTTTAGCGACTTGGGCCAAAACTTAAAAAGATTTTTTTTTCTCACGTCTTAAAGCATTCAGTTGAATTGAAATTTTATATATACGATTGTTTTGTATGGCAATACGATACTTTAATGATAATTAATAAAAATTAATTACCACTTAATGTTGTGTTGTGTCATAAGTATATACATATTTATATTAAGTGTAACTATTTAATAAAAAGTAGCTATAAAATAAAAATTTTCTTTGTTGATCTAAGTATGAATTGACTTAATTTTTTTTTTATTTTACTTATTTGCTCTATATTTAAAATTCACCAGAAGACGAATCAGCATTTTACAAGTGCATTGTTTGGTAAAACAACAAAGAGTACTTCCGAAAATTTGTCTCTAAATAAATGACTTTGAGTTCTCTGTTTGATAGAATTTCGTTTTAAAATATTTCTTTCGATGAAGGAACAAAAAATGAAGGTTTTTCGAAATTAAACACTTTTTTTTCCTCTTTATTGCATTAAATTGAAAAAGTATTTAATAGATGTAGATTTGATGAACATATGAACAATTTTTTAGTGTTATGTGAGTTCAGATAGTGCTCTTGCGAATTTGTATAACTTTCATTACTTTTATGTAATTCTTTGTAATATAACCATTTCCTTAAAAAGTGTCTTATTTCAGAATTAATCAGTAAAAAATCGTTATTTGTCGTAGCAGTGATTATTATATACAGTCGAACCCCTCCATATTACGAAACTCTGTATTGCGAATTTTTCTGTATAGCGAACTTTTTCCTGGAACCAAGAACATTTCACGATTTTCTTCGTAAAATAACCTCCCAATAAAGAAGTACATTTTCTATAAAACGAACTTTTTCTCTTGTGAAGGGAGTTTTAGTGCATTGCAAAGGTGGGAGGCGTATTATGAAACAAAGAATTTTTTTCAAACAAAAAACTTAAACAAAATTAACAGATTTTATGAGTAATTAAATTTAAGGACTCATGTAGTAATGTATGTTTAGAATGTCTAGTTATAAAATAAAATTTAAAATTACTTGTGTTATGTTTAAAATTACTTGTATGCTTTAAATTAGAAAATGTCCTTAAAATTCATTAGTTTTAATATAAAATTATTTTCTTAATGTCAAAAATACAGTGTATTTATTCCTCGGCATTCTTTTTTCTTGTTTTCCTTACAGTTATTCTTTCTTTCTTTTTATGGGTAAGATATATAAAATAATTGGATATTAATTTACAAAAAGGTGTGAATAATTACTCTTTTTTTAAATGTATAGTGTTTATGAATTTAAATTTGTTTTATGAAGTTTATAAAGTATATTGAAAGAGGAACCTCTATGTAACGAATTTTCCAAATAGCTAACTTTTTTTCCGGGATTTAGAGACTTCGTTATACAGAGGTCCGACTGTATCTTAATATGGTAAAAGATATTTCTAAATTCGGAAGACTAAAATTTCTCTTTATATATGTGTCACATCTATTTTCAATCATGAAAAGTAATTTATACCGGAACGGCAATGCGGTGTAACAAATACCTGTTTTTACTTCACGAATTTGATTTGTTACAACAATGTCTTTGAAAAACATCAAAAGTTAATGATAGTTATTCCCGTTCTCCCTTCAAAAAATGTTACGCTATGAACTTGTCCAACAGGTCTTCTTTTAACCTTAGGTCATTCGAGAAAATTGTAGAATATTTTGTAGGTCATCATTACGGTAATAAATTGTTGGTCGAATTTAGTAGAGGTTATTTATTTTTTTTTTAAGTTCAACGTCTAAGCTCCTTAAAATAAATTCTTTTTCCAAGAAATAAGTTCTGTGATTTATTACCGACCAATAGATTGTAGGCCTCTAAAAATCGCCCATGAAGTTACTCGTAATTTTATTGCTGGCAAGCTATCACTACGATCAATTCACAAAATTCAGAGGGAAAAAAAATGACTTTTCAATTTTTATGGGAAAATAAAATATAACTCCTGATTCTAATGTTGCTTAAGGTATCCGACTACGTTCGGAACCGTGATTTTGCAAAAACGTGTAAATGGATAATATTTATGATATTTAGTGTCACTTAGATTAGAATACATGTACAAAATTGTTTTAAGGACATTATGATAAAATAAAATTATTTAAATACAATATTTTGGCAAAAAATTAACTTAGAATAACCTTTTTTCCAAATGCTCTCCTTTTGTAAAAAATGCTTCTATTGTATTAATATTTTGCCTGTATTCAGCTCAGACCTCTGTACAGAGGCTCAACTAGAATTTTTGAAACGCATAACTCGGAAGTCGGTTTATCCATGTTTTACGAAAACAGAAGGGAGAAATTTTAAGACATTACGCCGATAATTATTTCAAATGGTTGTAACTCTGAAAATAATTTGAATTTTTCAAAAATCATAGTTGAGCCTCTGTACAGAGGTCTAATCTATATACAGGCAAAATATTAATACAATAGAAGCATTTTTACAAAAGGAGAATATTTGGAAAAAAAGGTTATTCTAAGTTAATTTTTTGCCAAAATATTGTATTTAAATAATTTTTAGCAATCTAAATTATGGCTCTATAGTACACATTACTTAAAGATAAAAGTATCTACCTTAAATTGCTATTTCTCAAAAGTGTAAATAAAAACACAAAAGGAACACTCTTGAAAACTTCACTCATTTTATAATTTTGTAACTTTATATACATATTAATTATATAAATGAGAGAAAGGGAATATTTTAGTGAGAGATTTTGTGTCAAAAAGTTATTCAAATAGAAATGTACATGATAGGTCAAAATGTAGATCTCACTGATTCCCAAACTTTTTTAACACATGGATCCCTTTTCATAGTCAAAACTTGTCCACGGGTCCCTTTTTATAGACAAAATTTGCCCACGGACTCCTTTTTAAAGTCAAAACTTTTCCAAAGAACCCCCAAGTGAAAAGATACATAAATGCATAGTATAAAAATTACAAATTTTAAAAATCATTTTGTTGAAGAATTATTTATTAAAATTATAACTTTTGTTTAAAATAAAATTTTTAAAAGATTCATGTCTTGGATGAACTTGATGAGATATTATGAGTATTTTTGTAGATTTATTTCCGTCTCAATGTTTGTGAGTAGCAACCGCAAATCCCCAAGAGCACTAGTTTTTGGTCGGTTTCGTGTGTGTGTGTGTTTTGATGAAGTGTTTTTTACGTCACTGAACCCACGTTTTACCAAATTGGAAAACGAGAAAGTTGTCAACAACTTCTATATGATAACCCATAATGCAGGATATAAAATTGCGATCTGTTTTTGTAACCAGAATGTGTGGTGTCCTTGTTCAAACATTGTTTTAAGTTCCTCATTTTTGTGGAAATTTCAATAAGATACTCATGTATTAATATGGATTCATGTGTTTTGGGGATCTGAATTAGTCCTCGCGCAAAAGGGTTCAATGCCCAGTCGGGATTATCTGAATGAAGTGTTGTTATTTATTTCAATTTCCATAAAAATAAAAATGGATCAATTTTTTAAATTTTATATTAAACCCTGCGTGGACCCCCAGACAATATTCAGGGACCCCCAAATCAATTTTAATTTTCCACGGACATCCTGAAGAATATCGGGGACCCCTGGGGGTCCGTAGGAACTACTTTGGGAACCACTTATGTAGATGAATCATCATTTTTCCGAAATTACTCCAGGTATGGATTTCTTTAAGAAATAAAAACACGCACAAATTTATAAAAACTGTGCACTCGTTAAAATAATAATAATAATTCAATAAATATATATCTAAAAAATTGGTGATTGTATGACATTTTTTTAAAATGTTCCATAAACTTAATCCTTTTTAATATTACAGAGATATGGAAAATACTACATGAAGTGACCCCCTTTTAAGAAAAAAATATTGCATCAAAGGAAATTAGTAGTAGTGTATTATTACTAATAATAGTAATAGTGCATTTTTAATTATATTTTCACTCGCCCACAGGCATATTTTCTTCAAGTCAATCGCTTATAATAAGACTTTTGCTATAGTACTGAACGTAGAATTTTAAGTATTCTATTATTACTATCCAAGTAAAAAGTAATAATGATTATTATTATATATACATACACACACACATACCTATATTTTTCAATTTTTACTAAAAGAAAACCAATGCGCTCTTTATGTGAACTAAAATATTTGCCATTTCAGTATTCGTTCAAAAGGTTCCAAAAAGAATCTGTGCGAAAGAATCCGTTACAAAGAATAATACAATCTGTGGAAATATTATTTTCATACATATATAGAATATTTTAACTCATAAAAATTTA
>BMAV01022042.1:88736-104340 GCA_019973955.1 Trichonephila inaurata madagascariensis
CATGCTATTTTTGATTTTGTCGATTTTCAGGAACAAAACACAGTTAAAAACTAATTATTGAATAAATAATTAGCATTAATTAATAAAATTAATCATTAATAACAAATATTTAATTAAATTTTATGTATTATATACTTAGAATTATAACCAATCGGGAAAAAAATCAAGGGCTTTGGGGGGTCCGGACCCCCAGGACACACCCCTTGTGTGCGCCACTGGATATATACAAAAAGATTTAGTTGAAGCAGGAAAAATTAATGACGCGCGCGGATTTAGAATAGGTTGTAGTTGAATGTAGAGTCAAGGACGTCTTAAGAATTTTTGAGGCCCTGGGCCCCTATGCAAAATTATGCCCTACCTGTGATTTTCAGGTAGATCATGCTTCAAACTGTGTTCCATGGAACCCTGGGGTTCCACAAGTCACAATAAAAAAAATCGAAAAGAAACTTATAAATGTGTATGCAAAAGGAATTCATGTTCTGTATGAAGTTTGTATACCCGTAACAATTTAAAGCTCATCTCTGTCATTAAGGAACTGAAAATTTTATTTACACATAACTTTATCTTGTAACACCTTTTGAACCTTTTATTATAAAGTAATAAAAGAATATTAAAATGTGTGTTTTATATCTTTTTATATGTACTACCTACTAGAGAAAGAGAGAGAGAGAGATTTACTGTTCACTATCCCGGGTTCCGCGATATATATATATATATATATATATATATATATATATAGTTTTAAACTCATTAGTGCAATGTCTTCCTAAACTAAATAGCTTTCTAATGAAAAATGCACCATTTTGCATTCGTGGAAAAAACTTACTGTAAAAGAGATGGAACAACTTATTGACATATCAACAGATTCGATGCTAAAAATCTAAATCTAAACAAGAACAGCTTCTAAATTTTAGGTGTCGAATTCATACAAAATACTCGGAATTTCTCAAACAGCTATAAACATTTTAATGCCATTCAGAACAACGTGTACAAGGGAAAATATTTCTCAACGTGAGTATCTGCAAAAATAAAGTATAGAAACACATTAAACTCAGAATATATAATGCGACTGCAATTAATCTCAATAGACCTAGACTTCGACATTTTGTGGTGGCCGCGGTAGCCGAGTTGTATAGGTATCGGATCGTGGCTTGCCTTGTCACGAGTTCGAGCCCAGTACCACTAAAGACCCACCGTGTAGGGCAGCGATGTACGTTAAATCTGTCGAGAGCTGAAACGTCCTCCCGTTGGTGTGGTGTGGTAGTTAGGAAAGGGGGTGCCAGCTCAGGTGTCATCCATGTCACTTGACCATGGTACAAAATTACGTGGTCCGTCGCCAAAAGCCCTCGTGTTGCTGAACAGTGCGACGTTAATATTCAATCAATCAATCAATCGACAGTTTGTGTGAAGAAATGCACAAGCACATATCCAAGTTATTAAGCATATTATATGGGTAGATTTACCTTGGATCACACACACACACAGAGATTCATATTATTAATGAGTAAATTAAATTAAAAGTAGATTAATAATTTTTAGTAATAAATGCAATACTTTTTTAATTGTCTTTATGTAAAGTACCTATAACATGTTGATCTACTCTTTAAATATTGTTTTAACAAGTAATGAAAAAAAAAATTAAATCAATTCCTACTTAGATCAACAAAGAAAATTTTTATTTTAGCTACTTTTTATTAAATAGTTAAAACTAATATAAATACGTATATACATAGGACAGAATCATAACATTAAATGGTAATTAATTTTTATTCATTATCATTAAATTATCGTATTGTCATCCAAAACAATCGTGTCTATAAAATTTCAGTTCAACTGAATGCTTTAAAACGTGAGGAAAAAAAATATTTTAAAGTTTTGACCCAAGTCGCTAAAAATAAAACCAACGTGGCCGTATCTGTAATTCTTTAAATAATTACTTTCAGTCAATTAATTTTAATTAATTATAATTCAATTGTCGTATTTTTACCCAAAACAATAGTGTGTAGAAACTTTCAACTCAAACGAGCGCTTTAAAATGTGAGAAAAGAACCTTTTCAAGTTTTGACACAAGTCGCCAAAAATGATGCCAACATGGCTGTATTTGTAATTCTTTGAATAATTAGTTTTCATCAATTAATTTTTATTAATTATAATCAAATTATACAGTATTGTCATCCAAAATATAATCATGTATATAAAATTTCAGCTCAATTGAGCGCTTTAAAATGTATTTTATTAACGATTGAAAATTCCACCAAGATAAATAAATATAGAGAGTGTGAACTAATTGAAGAAATATATTTTTCTAAGTGTGTGTGGAAAAGGGTTTCACGAAAATACTTTCTAGTTCTAGGAGTACCATGATTTAAAAAGTTTGAAGGCTACTGGGGTATATAGCATGCATTATCAAACACTCGTACAAACGATAATTTTAAACAAATAAATGTGTACGACTCATAATCTCAAAAACCTAGGCACAAACCAGGCTCTACCAATGGCCACATTTTGACTAAATGAATTAAATGATTGTTTATGGTATTAGGCGTTGCTCTAGACATGGACAACGGTCACTACATAGAAATATAGTCCAGTTGACATGCAGTTCGAATTTTTTTTTTTTTTTTTTTTTGAGAATATGTATGGGAATAATATTTGACTATTAAAATTATCCAGATCACATGATCTTATTAAGATTGAGTCGAGAAAGAAACGATGTCCTGGGCCCTGACCCAGTTGGCCCATGCCTTAAGACGTCCCTGTATAGAGTACGATGGAATGGATTTATTTAAATTTTTTTAAAGTGCTTTGTGTGCACAAAGAAAATAATTGCTCAAATTATTTTATTTTTTCAGTTATTTGATAATTATAATAAAATGGTGGAAATCTCTATTCAATATTTTATGTTCAGTAGTTTTAAAATTATGTAAGAAATAATAAAATTTTAAATAAAGTTATAGAAATTTAATTTAAACTTGTAGTAAGATTTTCTTTTTGTGTGTTCATTAAATTTAATGTCACATTGAACCAAAATTGACGGCCCAAAAATATTTCTTATACAAAAATTAATTTCATTGAAGTTCATTATAAGGATATTCGATTTTTTTCTTTTTATCAGAAACCAAACAAATTTATTTACCTTATCTGTGTGAATTTTTTAAAATAACAGATGGGATAGAAAAATACAAACTACGGATAAAATACCGATAACTTTTTTAAAGATAAATAATATTTGTGTGTTTTGAAATATTTCACTTTAAACTTAAAACTTTATTGAACTCATTTTTTATATATTTTGTGAACATTTAGAATTAATCAGTTCTTTTTATTATCATTAAAAACGTATTCACTTTTTAAATTTCTAAAAGAAAAAAAGAAATCATTTTAGATATATTTGATTCATTTGAGTTTTTAGATAATTTCTTCAAGTTGAAAATCGTCCTCGCCACTTGGCCGTGGTTCAAAATTGCGAGGTCCGCCGCCAATAGTGCTTTACAGTGCGACTTTAATAAAGACTTACTTTTCCATTCAAGTTTAAAAAGACATTTGCCAAAAAAACAATAATTCTTTTATCGAAACAAGCATGAACATAACAAAAACATAGCTACTCCTAAAATGTCTTGTTCAAAATATTTTCTAGAAAGTATTTTTAAAAATTCAAAGTATAGGTAGCAAAAATTTTGGAATTACTTTTTTTTTATTTTAGGAACTAAAACTAGTTATTATGTTATTAAATATATTAATGAAACAGAGTTAAATATCTTAAAACATTTTTCCTAGATAAAGCAACAAGTAATAGAGAAAAATCATGAAAAAGTGAAAAGTAATATTCAAGATGCATATCAGCTGTAAAAATGAACGGAAATTTTATAGACATCTGTTGCGCTACCTGAAGCAATCGCCTCGCTGATTTAAGTGTGCAACCAATTTCTTACAGAAAAACCTTTCCATTCACTCATTTAATGATGAAAACGAGTTTGCCGAATATATTAACGGGAAGTGGAACATTTCAGGACCATCTAAAAAAAATTAGCCAGTTTTGGCGCTGATCCGAATTTAGATTTGGCGAGGAAGAACATTTGGCGCTACTTTTGACAATCATTTTCCCTCTCAACTCAGTTCACGAAGAACTGCGAGAGAAACTGATCTCGCACTTTCACCGCTTGCTTGACTTTTTAATTTTTTGTTCGCTTTTAGAATTGTTTTTTTCTGCGACCAAGGCTAGATTTTAGGACCACCTTATGTTGGTTTAATCTCGCAAGCAGCGAGATTGGTCCACGCGCAGGAATCTGGGAACTTCAATCGATACTGGTAAAATTAACTAGAAAACAGGTTGCGAGAAACCGTCTGGTCATTTGTTGTCATGAGAGCTTTGAAAATTATCGTTTGCGGTTAAGAAAATGTGCTCGCTCAACAAATTGTCAATAGAGGAGATGTAATTCGAAAAGTTAGGTGTTCGCTTCGTTGGTTTAATTTTTGCTTTGGTTTTTATATTTTGTTTTTTTGGAATCTTGAGTGACACTGATCCCCGGGTCTTACCTTTCGGTTACATTCTGATATTCGCACGTGGATTTTGCGCTAGTTGAAATGACGGATAATCAAATATGCGACCAAGATCAACAAATCACTTCGATTGCAGATGCGGTGGTGAAATTGAAAGAACTTAGAGAGAGGTAAGAGCAATAAAAAATGCTTTTTTTAATTCAAAAAGTTTTTTATTTGCCTTTTTTTTTTAAAAAAAAAAACTTATTTTAAAGTAATAATCAGCTCATCAAATATCAGTCAAATTTAAAAATACTTTTATTTCTTGCAGTGATTTTAAGAATTTTGGAATTTTTAAAGTAATTCTTTGTTAATGTAGGATAAGGAAATTCACATAATTATTAAGTTTGATTTCGAGGTTATTTTATATTACTATTCATTGTGTTGAAAGTATAATTGCATTTAAATTATTTTAATTTCCTCGTACTTTTGGAAGACTTCGAACGAATGAAATATCAAATGAAATGCGAAAAAACAGTATATTAAATGTTTATTTTTCCTTAGATATGGGTTTTCTTTATATAATTAAGAGTTTTCAATTTATTTATTTATTCTAAATATAGTCTGGAAAAAGGATTTTTTTTCTACAAATCTTTTGTAAACAAAAAATAGCGATGTTGTCTTTATGAAAATAACCATTAAGTATGATATTTTAATGTAATTAGCTTTAAAATAAAAAATTAAATTGTAATTTGTATAAATTTCACTTTAGTTCTGTGGAGTTTGTTTTATACGTATAAATATTTGTCAAATGAAGTAACGTCCATTTTATGATGCTAAAATATTTTCAAAATTGTGTATTTGTGAAAATCACAAAAATTGAAACAGGGAAAAATTCCCCCTTTGTCAAAAGATTTTTCTTTATTTAAAAAGGAGAATATATATATATATATATTCTGGAAAGATAGATGAAAAAAATTCAATTATTTTAATTCGTGTTTATTCGGTGAAGTTCATTATACACATATGTTCGTTCGATTATTATATAAATATCGATGTTTTTTATCTTCTAATAAATTTCTCAAAGTCTTTTAATGATGAATTTTCGAATAATTCGAAGTATTGCAACAGGTATTTTTGATTAGTCATTATATATTGTCTTTAAAAGTCATGTGAAACGTAAAACGCATTGTTTTTTTTTTAAATCATTAAATAACATTATTTTCCATTGCAAAATTTAGTATAGCCATTTTCAAAGAGCAGTTTTTTTCCAAAAATGATTGAGCAGTTTTTTATCTATGTCATTAAAAACTCCTTTAATGTAATTTTTTTTATTCAATGTACTGGGGCATATATAATAAAAAAAAATTGCATAATTTCTTTAGTTGTTGAAATCTATTAAAAGAACTGGAAAAAAATTATATTTTTATTCAAATCTTTGTTTTTTATTTGAAAGGATCGTGTTAATGCATGTTTTACTATAAATAACTTTGAACTTCTGGTTAATTTTTTAAAAGAAGATTTGTTAATATTTTTTTCAGAAATTAGAGAAATTGAATATTTGTGTGTGTGTCGAAATTCCCTGTCAGTTTTTTTTTTGCGAAAAAGTTCCAAAAACTATTTTTCATATTCTTTAGCTGTGTAATTTGCTTAAGGTTTACTTTAAAGTAGAATAACCGGTCGCATTCTGGAAATATTAACTCTGTTTTTTCTCGTTAAACCATAAAAATAGAAGAAAACTCCCTTCTGCAAGGATTTTAATGTAAAAGGAATTTTTCTGCATACTTTTTTCCGACTTCTCCCTATTGTATTTATTTTCAATAGATATACCTAAGAAAAATGAGATTAATGTGCGAGTTTTTCTCCAGATTTCATGCTTGAAACAGGATGATATTTGAGAAAATTCCGTTTTAAAATTCCTTTGTTCTATAAGATTTATCTTAATATTCCTGTAAGCCCATTGAACAGCTTGTGTAATTCGACGATGTGATAGTTAGAAAGTTAGAACTTTGGATCTGTCCCCTTTGATTCCAACAAATATTTGTTGTTCTATAATACTATTTGTTATTGATATCATTTTGAACTGCTTTATGTCTATACGTTTGCTTGTTTTAATGATCGTTCAAAGTTTGAATACAAATTACTCTTCAGTTACTGTTATTCTATCGTAGACCATTTTATTTCCATGTTTTTAATAACTTGCTTTCTTGTATGTTTGTTCGGGTGGACTTGTGTAATTGATTTTTTAAACTAACTTCCCGGTGAGCTAGAGGCTTGAAATTTGGATCATAGCTCTGAAGTGGATGACAATGCATGAAAATGTGAAAAAGGAAGGGAAAAAAATAAACTTTTTAGTCCGTTATAAAAACATGGTACTTTAAAATTTTCTTTCATTCAAATACTTGTTTCTCCTCATATTACACTGATTTAGATCTTAAAAGTCTACAAAAACATATCTATCAACTCATAAATGTCCTTCTGGTCTCTGTACTTGTATCTATTCCAAACAGTCCATTTTTCACCTTTTTTTTTTTAAAGTACATAATTCATTTAAAATATTATTCAACACAATAAATGTTGTTGTTACTTGGAGTAATTTATAAATAATTTGGCACAAATTTGCTTTAGAAACAAAGAAAATTTCTTTGAAATAAAAAACTACCTGTATATGATTTAGTGAGCTAAGAATTGCGCACATCAATTATTACTTTTCAATTCATGAAATTATCATGGTTTGTTAAGAACAATAATTATATATATATATATATATAAACTGAGCATCATACGACTAATGGTACAGCTAAGTCTGAAGTCAGTTTGAAGATGTGAACACTGGATTACCTAGTTGAACCGGCCATGCAGTTGGATGATGATAAGTTCTCTAACTTCTTGGCCAGTGACGTTAAATTCATGTCGTGAATCCAAGCTTTGGTTCTAACGTGTGGAATAATGATAGTTGCGGCTTGTAGGGATGTCTTAAAACTTCTTGAGGCCCTGAGCCCGTATGCAAAAGTATGCTGACCTGTGAACTTCAAAAATAAATAGTATATAGCATACCGTTTGTATGGGTATTTGACAACGTAATCTGAATCAAATAAATGTGGAAGGCTCCCAATCTCAAAATTCTAGGCACAAATCGGCAGGACATACTGTCTCATGTGACTAAATGAGTAATGATGGTGTAAGGCGAAAGGCCTAAGCCTGTAAATGGACGACAGTCATCGCATAATAGTGCAGTCTTGCCACTGTTGCCAATTGGCACATAGTTCGAAATTCCCAGTTTTTTTGGAGAATATTTCTGTGTTTTACATTTGACGATTAAAATTATTTGGAACATGACCTTACTGAAGCAGAATCAAGAACGAGACAAGGCTCCAACCCAGACCGGGGGCTTAGGCCCAGTCCCAGTTGGCCATTCCTTTAAGACGTCCCTGGCCGCTTGTTATAGTCAAATAACATTCAAGCCCTCTAATGACGCCATATGGAGGTTAGAAGTATGGATGTATCGTTCATTGGCCATGGTTCAGAACTGGCATATGCTTCTTCAGTAACCCTCTTGCAGTTTTTAAAAACATGTATCAATTCTTCTTTCAAACTATATCTTAAGTTTCTCTTCCATATTTAAAACTTGCTTGCCAATTGAATTTGATATAGAAATCTTCGTGTGGAATTGTAGTTTAGCAAGTGAAGTTCTAGTTCAGATGTCTTCTAACTATAGTTTAGTTCGAAATTATACATCTAGTCCACGGACGTAGATACTCTGAGGGGGTCCTGTATCAAAATTCCTTCGGGGCCCTTTTTTAGATATGAGAGCCCTGTTAGTGGGACTGTAGTGGCACATGTTGGGGCCCCTGTATCTTGCGAGCCTCGTATCATTGATACAGTGGTAGCTACGCCCCTGCTCTAGTCTAATGTACAGCGTTTAGTATGGAGTTAATTAAAAAGATTTTTGCTGTGTCGATGTTACCAAATTGATAGCAGTTATCATGGAATTTAAAATCAATGTTGAGGAAAAATAATTCTATAAATAAAAATACTTATAAAAATGTATTTTTTATTTTACAAGCGAGCATAAAAACTTGCTTTTTTTTATATGCACCTGTTTCACCTTGGAAAATCTTGGCAAAATTAATGTCTTTCGTATCATTATTCCTCTTGCACTCTTCCTTCGAAACATTTCTTGAATCTAAAAAAAGAAATATGTGCCATTATTTCAAAACATAATTGAAATAACACTACTTATCAATACTTTATGCATTATTAGGTTTTATGTCGAATCATGATTCCATTTGTCTTTGATCAATCGCTTGATAGTATTTTTGTGGTTGTAAATAACACTTTTATTATTTGACTCCGAGATTTATTTCAACAGTTGAATGGTGGTTTCTCATTGTATTCCATTTTTTTTTTTTTTTTATGTTTGAGATTCTGTTGAAAAGGCACTGAGACAAAAGCTCTTTGCTTTCATTCATCATCTCAAGTGAAGTTAAGTGAGCTGTCAAACATTTATGGAATCGTCACAGATTTTGACATATAGTCTTTTAGTTGAGAATTAACCTATTTTTACTCTTTAGTCGGGAAAAAGTTAATTCTCTATTTCATTGTTAGTTTCCTGCTTTTTTTCAAGCCAATTTAAAGCGATGAGTCCGATTCTACTTTATAAAATCAGTAAAAATAATTTTTTTTTTAGGAATTGGTCGCGGGTAACAAGAAAAGATAGTTGAGAACCTCATTGTAGGTTCATTGATTTATAGCAAGGATGGCGAACCTCTCTCTCTCTCTCTTTATGGATCAACGTGCCATTTTTTTTAAAATAAGTGTTTATTGAGGTATAAACGTGCCATCAAATGATTTCGACTTGCGATTATTGGGAAAATAATAAAAAGTTAATATTAACAACTCAAAATTCTTTATTTGCTACGAAAAAATACCTTATGTACTGTTATAGTTGTAATTGCTTTAGTTATACATGTAATTGAAATTAAAGTAACATTAGTGTGTGTGACATCTGTTATTACAGATTGGATGACAAATAACTTATATTAGGATTGTAAGATGTTACTTTTTGTAGAATACATGCTGAATTTGAGTCATCTGCCGAACGGTTTCTAAGCAATTAATTATTTTTGCTGTGGTTCACTTTTTTTGAGAATAGGGTTTGTGATTTGTTTCAAAATACCGGTTTGCAGACGACGTTCTGCATACCACACTGTTCCTGAGCATAAAACACGCATCGCTTTGTCGCCTTTTTCTAGATTCACGAAGTTTGAAATTTTTCTGTTACACTTACTATCTTGCAGTTTTTGTTCTTTTGCAGAACTAGCCATGTTAAATAACAGTTAAAAATCGTAAATATAACACAAATAAACTTTAAAATACAGTTATGTCGACGAAATTGTCTGTGCTATGAGTAGACGAAATTTTGTATCATAAGCAACTGTAGTCCAAGACTTAACTAAGGCAATAACTGAGAGACAATAACAAACGAGTGTGCTCCCCGTCGCTTCGCGTTGGTTCGTAATATTTCATAGTAAATTATGTTATTTTGAAATAAAATGCAAACCATTTTGATCGGTGGCGTGCCCAAAATATTGCGTCGCGTGCCATTGATTCGCCATCCCTGATTTATAGTCTAGCTTCATTCTGAATTCAAAAAAGAAATTACCTACTACTTGTCGGTTTCTCAAAATGCATCAGTGACCACTGTAGCCTAGTGGTCATGGTCATGAATTTTATCCCTAGTGGCACTGCAGAACAATTGTGAAGCGGGGCTGATGCACGTCGAGGCTCAAAGTCGCGTTCGCGTGATGTGGTACTTTGGAGAGGGGGTGCCAGATCAGGTATCGTCCTCGGCACCTGACCGTGGTTTAAAATTACGAGGTCCATCTCCAACAGCCCTCTTGCTTCTTTTCGCGATGTTAATGAACACGCACTGACTCGAAGTGTATCAACTTTAATTAGCTTTAAAAGGGACGGGAAAGGGGAAATAGTTATTTTGAAATATGGATAAATGCAGCCCAAACTTGGATTTTGTTCTTTCTAATGAATTCATAGATGAAACAAAGGTGTGATATTTCCTTATTACAGAGTCTTTTTCTGTCATAATTTATTCAATAAATATTTAAAACCCGTTCAGAGTTCATATAAAAATCATATTGGTACCATCAATAAACCTTAATCAAACCAAATAATTTTGTACTCCAAGCGAGATATCTCTTGAATTACAATCAACCGGTATAAGGATATTCTCAATTTTTATGAGAATGTATAAATTCTCTCGTTTTTCTTCTCGAAAGAATCGTGTCGGAAATGTTTGGAAATATTTTACGATGGGTTTCTTGTTATTCAAAGCATGTTTGCATACAATTTGAAGAAATAAAATTTACATAAAAGAAATATTTTAAAAGCATCTCGCCCGCCAGCGTTAAAAGATTCAATTTTAGATCTAGCGAAAGATATCTACAGGAGGATTTTTTTTTAAGTTTTTGAAACTACGTTTGCGTTTTTCAATCATTGTATGTATTTGAATTCCTAAGCTGGTATCATTGTTTGATTTTTTACCAACATTGCTTTCTGGACCTACCCGTGGTTTATTTATTGACTGTCGTTAGTCGAATGGGCTAAATTCCTGTGGCGTTATAGTCACATGATGACCGCAGTCACGTGTTTCCAGGCAAACAGTTCATGCGCTTCGCTGTTGCCAACTTTTGCATTTTACCAAAAATTGAGCAGAGATAAACAAAATGCACTCGATTTTCGTTCACGGATAATGTAAGAATTTTTTTTTTAATTTTGGAAAACTTTTTGAAGAATTTTAGCATTTGAACATCTTTACCCAATCATCACAGTGGCGTCATCGCGAGGGGCCCGAAGCTTGACTCTTCAGGTGGGCCCTAATATTCTCCGTTACGCCACTGAATCATCAGATTTGAAATTTTATCCAAGTTTTACTGGTAGAACAACAAATACGACAACTATGCAATGGTGAACACGTGATTGCATTTATCATGTGACCGTCATGAATTTAACCCATTGGGCAACATGTCATATTTGGCTGAATAATTGCTTTCAATCCATATTCGTTTTAGCGAATAGATTTAAAATGCATTGAATGTTGACGCTTAAAAAAAATTCTGCGATTCCTACAGGAAAGGATTTAAAGTCGCTACAAGCAATTGTAAGCAGATTTATTTTGAGTTAACATTTTTATTTTACATTGTGTAGCAATTTTAGGTTTTGAGGTTACAAGTTCGTATCGCATAATTTGATGGTAAACTCACGATTGAGACTGATTGGTTTGCCATTGAATTTCAAGTCTTAAGTACCATGTTGTTAAATAATTGTATGCTTAATAGAATTAGGCTTCGAAATCCAATATCCTGCGGAAAGTTTTAGAACAAAGTATATATATATATATATTGGCTCAGATATCCTCATTATTCCACTGTTATTCAATGGTTTTTGTGGCATGAATAATGGAATCCATCCATAGATGTTAATTTAGTATATACGATGGAAGACGTTATTTATATTATATTTTTCTTTTCCATCGCATCATTTCTTATTCATATTTAGTCTTTTACGTAACTCAATTCTATGTTTTTGAAATTTATGCCGAATTGTGGCTAAGATAATCGACTGTATTCAGTGGACTGAGTTTAATGGCGATGTATACTTACAGGTATATATTCCAGTTCAAGTTTTACTACTTTGCATTTTTTTTTCTGTCATATCTTGGCATTGAAAAATTAAAATATTCTTTCTTCTTTTTATTTTTAAGAAGATATTACATCTTTACGACCATTTTTTACGTCTTCTCCTATCATTTTTTATGATTCACGAGTTCTTTCTTTTTTATTTTCATTCGCAGGTACGTACACTAAACAACCGTTTTGCTGCTCACCGAGCACGTCGTCTATTATTTACTCTTGATTAAAAAAAAGTAGTAAAAAAATATGAACAATGAAATATTTTTTTTTATTCCCGTCCTTGACGACTTGATCATCTTTCTGTTGCCTACGAGTTGAATGTTAAAAAGTTCTTGTGTTCTTTTTCCATGACAAATAGTTCACTCTCACAATGCTCCTACATTTTATCAAAGAACTGTGTTAAAAAGACAACATTCCGGGGCGGAAATTCAGTTAGCACATGCGCTTCCGGCGTTCTTTTTTATCGCACATATTTAAATAAGTGTTGTTATTATTACTGTTTTTTTTTTTTTTTTTTCGTTTTTAGCTTTCCTCTGTAAGTCGCTTTACTGGAATATGTCAGACGCAAAACAAGCAACTAATTGCGTTCTTCGTAATTAGTTTTGATGTCGTCGCCTTGTAATGTAGATGAATAAAACATTTTTTTAAAAAACAATTGCGTGTTTTTTCACGGTGACTTTTAAAGATTACTTTAAATCAATAATCGCCAATTTAGTCGATCGGGAGCTACCAGTAGCTCGTTGGCAGGGACATCTTAAGGCATGAGCCCAAATCCTCGCCCACAATGGGGGCCTCGTCTCGTTCTCGACTCAGCCTTAATAAGGTAATAATTCGCATAATTTCTACGATCAAATGATATTTCTGGTTGTATTCTCCGAAAAACTGGGAATTTCGAACGATATGTTCGAAATTCCCAGGCTACTCGTAATAATCGTCGTCCATGTATAGGCCTTGACCTACCATCATACACCATCATTACTCATTCAGTCAAAAGGCCGTAATCGGTCGAGCCGGTTTGTGCGATTGTAAGTCATGCGCATTTATTTGTTACGGGTTATTGTTTGTACAAGTATTTGGCAACGTATGCTATGTACTGTCTACTTTTAGGGTCATAGGTGGGGCTTACATTTGTGTAGGGGCCCAGGGCCTACTTTTGCGTAAGGTACAGGGCCTCAAGTGTCTTAAGACGTTCCTGCTCGTTCAAACATTTTCGGTAGATCGTGTAAACGTTTTTATTGGGTTTTATGGAGACTGATTCTGAAGAGAGTATGCTAAATTCACGTAAGTTACATGATAATTGCAATCACATGTGTTCTCTACTGAATTCAAAACACTGGCACTAGATTTGTACTCGTTTTCTTATTCGTCAGATCTCTATAAATTTTTTTCAAATTTGATGATTGGGTAAACATCTTCAAATATTAAGATTTCGAAATTAAAAAATTTCTTGTATTTATACTCGTACTTTTAAATCGAGTGCATTTTGTTCCGCTATGATCGTTCTTATTGTAGATAAATATTATTTTTTTAAAGGATAGTATCTATAAAATACAAAGATTGGCAACAGCAAAGTGCATGAACGAATGAGCTAAATTCATGTGGCATTGTAATCATTGTGATAACTACAAACACACGTTTCTAGCCAACCAGTGCATAAATTAATATGATGTCATAGTCTCATGATAATTACTAACGTGTTTTTCCAGCCTATCAGTTTATACGCTTCCTGTTGCCATTTTTTTTTATGCAAATAGTTGTAAAAAGTACAAATTTGTCAATAAAGCTGAATTCACACCAAGGCGTACAAACGTCAAGTGTCAAGCGTCTAGCCAATCAGAGACTTCATTTCGCCCGAGATGAAGTCTCTGATTGGCTAGACGCTTGACACTCGACGTTTGTACGCCTTGGTGTGAATTCATCTTAATAATAACACACATATAGATAAACAAAATGCACTTGATTTAAAAGTCACATTTATAAAAAAAATATTTTTTTAATTTCAAAATACTTTTTTAAGAATTTTTAACGCTTAATACAATGCTTCCATTTATCAAATTTGAAATTTTATCAAAATGTTTCAAGTGGATCAACAAATACGAATCCAATGTCAGTCTTGAATTCAATGGAGAGCACCTTATTGTGTTTATCATGTGACCGTCATGAATTTAGCCCATTGTCTACAAACACGCGCTTGCTTTTATCATGTGGTTATGATGCCACATGAATTTATCTGATTGGCTGGAAACACGTGATTGTAGTTATTGTGTAGAATTATCGTGTGTACAATGGACTAAAATCATGTGACGTCATTAGTCACATGATAACTGAGCCACGTGTTTTCGGCCAATCAGTTCATAAATTAATGCGACGTCATAATTATATAGTAAATATAATCACGCGTTTCCAGCCAATTAGTTCATGTGCTTCACTGTTGCCAACTTTTGCTTTTAGCAGAAACTTTCTTTTAGAAAGTACATATTTGTCAACGATATAATAATGCACACACTTAAACAAAATACACTTAATTTAAAAGTATTCGTATAATGTAAGTTTTTTTTAATTTTAAGAACTGTTTGAAGAATTTTAACACGTGAACTCTTTACCCAATCATATATCAAATTTTAAATGTTATCTGAACTTTACAAGTTGAACAGCTAGTATGTCAATTTTTAATCAATAGGTAACACGTGTTTGCCGTTATCATGTGACCATCATGAATTTAGCCCATTTAATTCCGGTTTCTTTTTGTTATGTACAGTTTAATTAAAATTGATTTCATATTTGTAAGTTTATAGGCAATAAACAAATGTAAACTTTTTTTTTAAAAGTTGGTAGTTCACAGTAAAATTTAAATAAAGTACAAAAATTTAGAGGCTTTATAAGTTTGTCGACCTTTTAATAATTTTTGTACATATTATATTTCATTAGTGTTGTTCGAATTTTTCTACAAAACATTCATATCGTTTGTAATAATTCCTATTCATTTTCGATATTTTAAAAGTTTTTTTTAGAAAATATGATTAAAGATTTCTGCGGTAACGTAAACAAAATGACAAATTATTTCGAATCATTTACCTTTGGGATAAGAGATGCTTTAGTGGGTCATAACGTCACGAAAGAATTAATTGGCTTTGACACTCTGATAACGGACGTTAACAATAAGAAAGGAAGCTCAAGATATTTAAAAACCGTGGTGACGTACTTAACAGTACGTCATTACACGCTTCGTTACCATCCGTCTTGCTGTGTGTTGGATCTCTATGTTTTTCAAGTATGGATTAAATCTTTTTAAGGATGTTGTCACTTAATATTTAAGAGCAAAATCACCCACTCACAAATTTGGGGTATATTTTCAGAAGAATAAAAAAAAAGGAGGTCGGAGTTTTCATAGTTCTGCTTATATATAGTATAATGTA
>BMAV01022042.1:104861-116275 GCA_019973955.1 Trichonephila inaurata madagascariensis
AAACCCCTCGTGTAGCTGAACAGTGCGACGTCAATATTTTCTCACTCCACTGCGTCTGAACAGGGGTGATCACTTTAGTGTAGTGGTTACGTTACTCTGCTGCGGTTCCATTGGTTGCGGGTTCTGTCCTTCGGATAAATTCCATTGCATGAATTCTGCTTCTTTTACTCCGGAACCATAATTATCAGCTTTTTGTTAACATTTGCTTTTCAAATCAGTGAGTGAGTGAATATTAACGTCGCACTGTTCAGCTTCACGAGGGCTTTTGGCGACGGACCTCGTAATTTTGAACCATGGTCAAGTGACGAGGTCGACACCTGAGCTGGCACCCCACTCTCCTAACTACCACACAATTTTCAAATCAGAGTCATAAGCAAAATTTAAATAAAAACTTTATGCGTCCGCGTGCTAGCATAGATAATTTAACTCATAAAACAGTTTTACAGAAACTAAAAAATTTTATTACCTTTCTGAAACACGAATAGCGCTTACTTTTTTTTCTTGAAGTTATTTTGAAAATAATACTGGAAGATTACTTTAGAATTTTATTAGGAAAAAAAATCATAACCGCGTTTCAGAATTGTAGCTATTATTGTTACCATAAAATTCTGAAAAAATAGAGACAAAAAAAATCATTGTCTAAATGTGTACTGTTAGGATAAAAAAGAAATAATTAGAATTATACTTCCTTATTCAAAGCAAGGTCACAACAATCGGCACGGAAATCAACGAATGATAGACAGTTTTTTTTTATTACATAGCAAAAAAAAAAAAAAAAAAAAAAGGAAAGCAGTGAGAAATTTTAATGCTATTTTGTGCCCTTTTGTGTGCCTTTAATACGCTAATAATCTTACCTCATCTCATATTCAATGATGTCTTCGGTTAATTGGCATTTTTATTGTATTGTCCAATAAGACTGTCAAATTTACTTTTGAGCACATTTTATCATGCACAAAACTTCCATTTATTTTCTCATTTAAATACGTTTTATTTCCATTTTGGTACATTCAACAAACTGATGCGTGTTATTTCGAATGAGGAAATTTGGTTTTATATGTATGGAGTGCGACACGTTTTCTCTTCTAGTTTTTGTCTTATTATCTTTATTTTATCTAATTTTGTCTGTTTTATAAGCCATGGGAGCATCTTTACTCGTGTATACTCGTTAAGTTTTTATTTTAAATTCTCTTAATCCTTAGAAGCAATATTTATGGATAGTGAAAAAAAATCTAACATTTCCTCTTTATCCTATTTTTCTGTGAGTAAAATTAGCTCTTTGTTAAACAATTACAAGCTTTCGAAATCTTTACAAATGCATTATTATTCTTTTTCTTCTCTAAGGCCCTTAGTGGATTCGGTTTTAAACCCGTTATGTTTTTCTTCGTGCAAAATTTTCCTTGAAAAACGTTCTTGGGAAAGCTTTGCCATTGTCGAACTTCTAAGAAAACTCTTTGTATTCGACTGAGTAAATCGATTTTAGCTTATTCGGGATCTAAAACAATGTCTTCAAAAATATTTGTAGTAGTTTGTATGTTAAACTTTTCTTCTTACAAGGATGTTTTAAAGCGTGGTCACACTGGGCTCGGGCCCAAAGCCTCATCCTCGATGAGATCATGATTCGAATTATTTTAAACTTAAAATGTTATTCCAAGACATATTTTCCTAATAACAGGGAATTTCGAAACCATATCATCTGGCAACAAAAACAGCAAAAATTATTTCATTTCTGTCCTCGGTATCTAGTTTTAGGACTACCACCATACAGCAGTCGTTCGCAGTCGTTCAAGTCGGTTTGTGCCTAGATTTGAAAATCATGCACGTTTATTTGTTACGAATTATCTTTTGTACGAGTATTTGACATCTACAACACATACTATTTACTTAAAAGGGTTGCAGATGGGGCCTAATTTTACGTAGGGAGCCAGAACCTCAAAGCCAAATGTTGACATATTTTCATAAAAACAGGGAATTTCGAACTGTATGCCAACAGTGGTAAGACTTCATTATTATGTATGGCCGCCGTCTGTGTCTTGGCCCACCACCATACACTATCATTAACTATTTAAACGGAAGTCGGTCGAGTCGGTTTATGCCTTGGTTTGTGAGATCCATATTTATTGGTTGCGGGTTACCGTTTGTATAAATATTCAACAACCTAAGCTATATACCAGGAGTGGTGAACCTTTATGGAACAACGTGCCATTTTTTTCTAAAGAAATAGGTATAGACGTTCTAAAAGAGGTATAGACGTGTCGTCACAAATAATTTGGGATTGTGATTATTGGGAAAATATAATAAAACTACATACTAACAACTCAAAACTCTTTATATACTACGAAAAAATAAATTTTGCACTGTAAGTAGTAAATATTTTAGTTTTACGCGTAATTCAAATTAAAGTAACATTAGTGTGACTTCTGTTGTAGCAGATTATAGATGACAAATAAAACTTAATTAGAATTGTTAGATGTTACTTTTAGAATATTGCATGCTGAATTGGAGTCACCTGCCAAATGGTTTGTAAGCGAGTCTTTACTGTTATTCATCTCTTAAAAAAATGACTCGCAGGCATAGATAGATGAAAACATATAGCTAAAATAGCATGAGCCAGCTTCTTCATACAGTTAAATGTATCTGGACTAGCCATGTTAAATAACAGTTAAAATCATAAATCTAACGCAAATAAACTTTAAAATAAAGTTGTGTTAACGAAATTGACTATGCTATGCGTAAATAAACTTTGCATGATTAACAATTGTCGTTCAAGAAGTAAATAAGTAAATACAACAACAAATGAGACGAAACAATACCCTGTTGACTTCGCTCCACGACCGATCACTCGTGTTTGTTCGTAATACTTTCGTGGTGAACTTCGTTATTTTCAACTAAAATAAAAGCTGTTTGATCAGTGGCGTGCCTAAAATATTCTGTCACGTGCCATCAATGGCACGCGTGCCATTGGTTCGCCATCCCTGCTATATACTGCCCACCAAACGGATTACAGGTTGAGCCTAATTTTACATAGGAGACCAGATCTTCAAGAAGTCTTCAGACATCACAGTGTAACGGGTCTATTCGCGTTCTTCCTGCTAATAATCCTCTGGGGGAATAGTGGGTCTTTAAGGAAATTCTATTGAAAACTTTCCTCCGAAGAAGAAGACGCAATTTATTCAAACTAAGGCTTATATTTAAAGATCAACTCTTAAGTTCGTGGAGAGGTTAGAAACTAACGGGACATCAAGAAGTGATTAACGTAAAGTTTGGCGAGAGCGCTTCGAAGATTATTTGATTAATATTAAGATTTACGATTACGTCAATTAGTTGTTAAATTGGATTCGGGTCGGTTTGAATAAGATTACTTTAGAAATTGTCTTTAAATAGAAGAAGGTATATTACCTGGACGTGCTAAGTGTAAGTGATCCGATTTATTATTATATCTCCAATTATCTCGTCTACCTCGCTATTACTCCCATATTTATCAATCGGTACATTTTTTAACTTGGGCTGTTGATATTTATTACGTTTTTGAGGGTAATCTTCGCTTGGCTAATCTTCCTTCTATCCCTTGTACATTAATGGATGGATTCGCCCGTCCATTACAACTGTTGATGATTTGTCTGGAGAGCCATATATGGGTTTGTTGCCAAATATTACAATAAAAACTATTCGTTGAAAATTGAATTGAATTTACATTAATATGTCAAGATCCTCAAGCAGTGTAAGTTGGAAATTTGGAGATAAATAAAAAAATTAAAATATTCATTTCTTCAATCAACTTCAAGTCATGATTACACATCTTTTAATATGTACTTCCAATGTTTTCACGAAATATTTTGTTGATATCCAAGAACCTTTTACTTTTCTGAAATATTTTTCCTTTAAATAACTGTCTATTGTTGTTTCAACAACACGTGGAGTTATAGTGAGTATAATTATTAAATCGTCTTATTTTCAGTAAAATCATTGTAATTATATACACGCACATTTATTTACCTCTTAAGAAAAAAAAAAGAAATTATAGGTCAAATAACAACTGTTATTACTGGAATAAATAAATATGTTTTACGCGAAATTGAAGTTAAATACTCTAAAAATGTTATTAAATTTTCGTGTTGTATCTTTCACCGTTTGATTATTGTAAGTTCAGGACCTTTTTTATTTACTTGGAATTTAAGTTCATGGAATTTTTTTATGAAAAAAAATCTTACAATCTTATGAGCAAGGTTGGTTTCATTTTTAATTCTCTTCATTATCTATAATCTTATGTATGTGTAAGAGTTGAACAAAAACTTCTAATAAAAACTTTTTAGCTTATTTAATGAAATTCTTTCTACCAATACACAAAAGCCATTATCTCGTTCTTTTAGAATTATACTTACTGGAACACACTAAGCCTAAATGATTCTCTTTTTACAATTTGTTTCAAGCAGTGGAATTTTGTTTCAGCTTTAGGACAATTAGAACAGTCAGAGTGTCAGCTGTGTTACGTTATTATTTCTATTTCTTCTTTGAACACAATTGAAAGATTGTTCCTTTTTCTTTCCTATATATCCAGTTCTATATATTCAGTTTCTGTCAATTGTTCTGCTTCTCTCTTGGGAATTTTTTTTTAAAATTTTTTTAGTAATTAGTTTTTTGAAAAAGTCCAGATTTTTATGTATATTAAAAGTTTTGAAACTGTTCGCTTAAAGAGTGGTTCCAAATATCCTGAATTTTCAGAAAATAGAGATTATTAATTTAAGTTAGTAAATAAATTATTAATTAACTATTAAAAAATATGAATTTTTGGACCGAAAACGCTCTAAAAATTATATATATCACTTAGTTTCTTCTTCTTTCAGCTCTTTATAATTAATTCAGAAAAACATTAATTATTGAATTCTTTTGTGTTCTAGAATAAAATACTGTGTTTGCAAACAATGAACTATATTTTCATTTCCAAAATAGAAATTTTGTAAATATATAATAAAACGATGAAAGGGTTCTTTTTCCTTTTCTTTTCTTTTTTTCTTTGCCATCCTTAATATATTCGAAATTACTCTGTTCAAGTACTCATATTGAATTATTGTCATTATTATTCAAAATGTTGTTGAAACGATTTTTGGTTGTTTTAAAAAATAAATTTTTAATGATAAAAAAAATAATAATGATATTATTTACTAGCCAATCGATAGTATATCTTGCTATTTATTGGATATGATCATTCAAAAACTTACTTTTAACACAAAATATCACTAAATAAAAAATTTAGTAAAATATACTTTGAAATAAGCATTTGGGAAGATCCTGCCACAAAAAAAAAGTAGAAAAAATAAAGAAGATTAAATAATATTTGCAGCTCTTCTAGAATGTAATAAATAAGAACTTTATGTTCGTGATATTGTTATATGAATAAAGTAACAAGAATAGAAGCATGTTCTGGATAAAATGATACGAATATGGTCTTATTGTATGTATGTTGTTTGATGCAATAAGAATCTCTCTTTCTCGAGTTTTGGATATTTATTCCGTAATAATTGAATCAGGATTTTTTTTTAGTATTGTTAAGTAATATATAATTTTTCATGTTAAATCAGGGGCGCACACACACAAAAAATTTTCAAGGGGGGAGGGGGAGTTCCAGGGTTGAATTTCCGCCATTCTCGTATCATACCCCAATACGTCGTCCAACAGATTCCTTTGACTTTGTCGATTTTCAAGAACAAAAAATGGTAAAAAATTAATTATTGAATAAATAATTTTCATTAATTAATAAAAATAATTATTAATAACAGATGCTTAATTACATTTCACGTACTGTGTATATTGGATTATAATCAACCAAAAAAAATCCAGGGCCCCCGGGGGGGGGGGCCCCTGGACTAGGAGACGCCCCCCTTTGTGTGCGCTACTGTGTTAAATTATTACTGATACGTGTATATACAATTATCTCATTATTAAAGGCGATGTTATAATTTTTTTTAAAAAAAACCTGGGATTATTGCATTTTTTTTATCTGCAATTATATTAACTTATACTTCTATTTTCTTAAGAATCATTGTAAGTATACTTCATTTATAACTTTGAAAACGTGTTTAAATGTAATACAACGTAGTTAATATCGTAAGCTTTGAAAATGAATAGCGTTTTTTGTAGCTGAAGAAACGAGAAAACTTGAAATTTCTAGAAAAAGGTTGCTTCATAATTTTTAATGATATTTTGAATCTAAATTCTGTAGTCCTGAATGCGCCACTTTGTGGTTAAGAGTGCAATAAGTTTTATCTGACAAAAAGCCAGCTGTGCTAAATAATTCAATGTGTGCATGTAAGTATCGATAAAACTACGAAATGCGTCATTTCACATCTCGAAAGTACTAGAGAATTTTTTTTTACACACCACAGGATGTACTTAGTTTAACATTAGCCAATTCATAATTTAAGTACTTGGTTTTTAGAGTACGCTTTTTGTCTCTTCAGTTGAAATGACATGCAAAGTTCTTTTCCGAACAAAAAATACTGATCTTGGTGCAAAAAAAATATCATTTTTTAATTCTTTTCTGATGATTTCGTCATGCAGTTTTTATTTGGATTAGTAAAAAGTGTACCGTTTGGGGTTTTTGTTGTGGTATTGATTACGTTCGGAACTGTGGTTTTGAAAAAGCGTATAAATGAATAATTTTTTGTTATTTAGTTTCAGTTGAATTCGAAAATGTACGTTTAAAATTTTTTTAAGAATACTTCTTTGTTTCTAGAGGAAATTAATTTAAATGCAATTTTTTGGCAAAAAATGAAGAAAAAAGTACATATTGTCAAAACATTCTCGTTTTATGAAAAATATGTTTCTGTTGTAATATTTTGACTTTTTTTTCACCTTTTTCTGCTAGGACTTCTATACCAGGGCTTAACTCGAACTTTTCAGAAATTAACATTATTTTCTGAGTTAAAATCATTAAAATAACGACGGGTATTTTTAGTTATTAAAATTTTTCTACTCTGTTAGAATAAAGTATGAATAAAAATCCATTTCTTAACTATGCATTTCAAGAATATTAGCTCAAACTTGATATAGAAGTGTCTTTAACTATATATATTGAGTGAGTGAATGTTAGTGACGGACCTCGTAATTTTGAACCATGGTCAAGGGATCAGGACGGCACCTGAGCTGATATATTTATACGCTTTTTCAAAATCACGATCCAAGTGTAGTCAGTCACTTTTTAAAGCCAGAAACACCCATATTAAGGATATTTTGACTCATAAAAGGAAAATATTTTTGTCTTAATGAAAACGGGTAGAACTATTTTCACATTGAAAAATTGCTCACCGACTTTTCCGACCTCGGAAAACGAATATCCAATATTATTTCTTTTATTTTGCTCTCACTTTTGTTGACGGTCGTAAACAAAAATGGAGCTCCATTCTGTTTAAAATATTATACGCCATTGAAATATTGTACACCCTTAAAATATGATACGCCGTTTCTCATGCATTTGATCAAGTCGAGGGTGCCATCTTGTTTATGACGTAGGGAGCTGAAGGCCTCATTGGCTAGAATTTCAAGCAATTTTTATTTCGAGCAATTCTTTCAGACTGAGAAAAAAAGTTGTTCGGAGCTTTTGCAATGGCAACTAGATAGCAATTGCTCAGAATGATTGCTTTCAAGGAAAATTGCTTCAAATACGTATACGTGTGATAAGGCCTTACCGTTCCGTTCTAATGCAAAGCGCAACGGTAGTTTTGGAGTTTAATCCTGGAGCACACACGGATCCCTGGTTGTTTATCAGCACAGTAACTCCGCCGGATTGTGTTGCTTTTACACCTGTTAATGAGCGTTCAAAATGTTTAAGATGATTGCCTGTCCCACCGACTGTGTAGTGCTTTCTGTAATTCGTTTTTTAAACCCAAGGAATGTTAATACCTTTGAAATTCATCTTCATCTTGCAGAGATTTGTGGTGAAAATGTATTGCTTAATGGAATGGTGAGATAGTGGATTCGAAAATTCATTGATGGGCTCACCATGACGAAGCATGGAGTGGGTGGCATCCAGTTGTTCATGGTGATTTGGATGAAAAAGTGAATGAGAAAATTCGTGAAAAAATAAGACGATTCACAATAAAGTTGCTTTGTGATGAGTTCCCACAAAGAGTTGTTCGACAATGGCTCTCTTCACTGGTGGCACCTTTCTTTGAAGAGGATATAGACAAGTTGGTTTCCCGATATGAGACGATTATCTGAACAATGGTGGTAACTGTATGGAAAAATAGTTTCCATCATGCTTTTTCATGTAAAAATAAATTTATTTTGAAAAAAAAGATTTTTTAAGTGAGTTTTTTTCAAAATAGTACTTAGTTTCCGGACGCGCCTCACACTATTGATTTGTAAAGGTCGCCCCGACGCAACCATTGATGTGGGAGAGTCGGAAGGAAGATTAGCCATATTCAAAATCACTTCAATGTATTCTCAGATAAGAACAACAACACAAATTCAATTAACCAAGTTGAAGAAATGCACCCAAATAACAAATATGGAGAGAAATTAACGAGGTAGGCGAGATAGGAAAAGACTTTAAGGTATCCGATTACGTTCGGAATCTTGATTTTGCAAAAGCGTATAGATGGATAATATTTATGATATTAGTGTCACTTAGATTAGAAAATGTATATAAAATTGTTTTAAGAATAGTATTACAATAAAGAATTATTTAAGTACAATATTTTGACAAAAAATGAACATAGAATGACCCATTTTCCAAATATTCTGCTTTTGTGAAAAATGCTTCTATCATAATAATATTTTGCCTGTATATAGCTCAAACCTCTGTACAGAGGCTTAACTAGAATTTTTAAAATATATAACTTAGAAGTGGGTTTATCCATGTTTTACGACAACAGAGGGGAGAAATTTTAAGAAAAAAACGCCGATAATTATTTCAATCGGTTGTAACTCTGAAAATAATGTGAATTTTACAAAAATCATAGTTGAGCCTCTGTACAGAAATCTAAGCTATATACAGGCAAAATATTATTATAACTAGAAGCATTTTTCACAAAAGAAGAACATTTTGAAAAAAGGTTATTCTAAGTTAATTTTTTGCCGAAATATTGTATTTAAATAATTGTTTTTGTCAAAATGTCCTTAGAACAATTTTATACATGTATTCTAATCTAAGTGACACTAAATATCATGAAAATTATCCATTTATGCTCTTTTTTAAAATCATGGTTCCGAGCGTACTCGGATACTTTAAATTATCAGATCACTTACGTTAAGGCAATAGCTTCTAATTGTTAGCTACCTAATCTACTTTGATTCCTAATTGACTAATCATCAACTTTAATATTACAATAATCAGCTGCTAAATATCCACTCCTCTCTTCACGTTTAATTAATCACTTCTCGCCGTTAGCAATCTAACCTGTCTCCTGTTTAACCTGAAAGTTTAAACTTTATATAAAATCTTAATTTGCATAGTCACACCTTCTTCATCTGGAGGAAGCTTTATAATAAAATAATTTTTAAAGACCTAATATTTCCCAAGAGGATTAGTTTTTAAAGGAACGTGGGTAGACCCGTCACAAATTATACTGTATGATGCGTGTGTTTAGTATACATATTATTATTCATCATGTGTGTGTGGTAATATTTGTTGCAATTGTAATAAATACGCATTGATATTAATACAGAAAACAATAATAGAAAGTAACGAGTTCTATTTAGAATATAAAAGCTATCTGTTTTACGAATATTTCTATTTTAATCTATTTATCATACCTAAAAGTAAATAACGGTAAATAATATAGAATTTTAATCTAATAATAAGATTGACTAGATGGCAACGTATCAACAAGCAAGGAGAAAAATATAAAAAAAACCATTATAAACTAAATGAAATAAATTTTAAATGCATCTAGGTCCACCCCAAATGTTTGAAACCGCAAAATTTGCATATCACTTAGCAGTTCGCGCGCGCAGTATTTCACTTTCTGTGCGTGGCTGCCAAATTGAGCACACTTAAAAATGTCCTCGTGACAGGCATGAAAAATGAAACCGTACAATGTGGTTGGACAAGTTGAGAAACCTGAAATGTTTTTTTCAATATTACGAACGCAAATGACAGACAACTACATAGAAGTTACTAAAATTATGCCAGTTATTTCGTAATAATAATGCTCTCCAGACAATATTTTCTCATAATTACTTAGAATTTACTTTTTCAGTCGGTTTGTCTATTGTTCATTTATTGAATAGTTTTACTATGTATGTAAATTATACAGTCTTAACATAATTTTTTTTTAAAAAAATGAAAAAGGAATAATGTATACACATTAAGGAGAATCGATTTTTTTTTCAGAACCTTCTTATGAGGAAAAGATGTTCTCTGGCATATGGATAAAGGTGAAAATGAAATTAAAAAAATTAAATTTTTATGTTAAGTACTGTTACGTGGGCAACTAAGTTTAGGCATTTGAGCTTTTTTTTTTATCGTAAAAAGTCAAAGTAGTTTTTATTAAAAAAACCAAACAAAACAAGTAGTTTTATACTTTTTAACATTTATTACGTTGATAGGGCACCTACTAAAGGGTTAGAAGAACAAGTAATATTTGGAAAAAAAATTTAAGTCAATTCCTACTTAGATCAACAAAGAAACATTTTATTTCAATTAATTTTTATTAAATAGTTAAAATTAATATAAAGATGTATATACATATGACAGAATCGCAATATTAAGTGACAAAATAGAAAGCGATTTTCCTTGCAGTTTTCCATTTTCCTTTCAGTATATGGTGTTGGACTATTTTTTTTTTTTTGTTACTATTTATTCAGTCATTAAATTTAATTATTCTAATAAAATAGTATAGTAAAAAAAGAAATTACATTCTCAGAAATTAGGCCTTCTCAGGTGGGATTCGATCCCATGACCTTTGGATTAGAAGTCCAACGCGTTATCCATTGCGCCACAGGAACACGTGCAATTTTCCTTTATATATAATTTCTTTATTCGTTTTTTTTACTATTTATTCATTTATTGAATTCAATTATTCCAATAAAATAGTATAATAAAAAGATATCGCATTCTCAAAAATAAGGCCAACCCAAGTGGAATTTGTACCAACGACCTTTGGATTAGAAGTCGAACTTGCTTTCCATTGCGCTACAGGGACACAACAAAAGATTTTCCTTTCTATATATGTTGTTGGACTATTATTTTTATTTGTTACTATTTATTCATTTTTTTAATTTAATGAATAAATTAATATTCGAAAAAACGGTATTAACATCAAGTGTCATCCACTACAAGTTTAAAAAATGTATTTGAATTTGAATGGATGAATAGAAAATGTTTTATTAACGATTGAAAATTTGATCAGGATATATAGGGAGAGAGTGAAATGTTGTTGTTGTTGTTGCACGCCCCCATTGGTCAGCAGTGCTAG
>BMAV01022042.1:123195-160379 GCA_019973955.1 Trichonephila inaurata madagascariensis
CCTCTATATTGCGATTTTTTCTATATAGCGAACTTTTTTCTGGAACCAAGAATATTTCACGATTTTCTTCGTAAAATAACCTTCCAATAGCGAAGTGCATTTTCTATACAACAAACTTTTTCTCTTGTGATTCAATATTTGTTCTCCCTTTTTTTTAAAGTATTTCTGGCCATTTCAAGTTATTCTCTCTTTTAACACATTTTAGTAATTTAGTTATAAATTAATGTATGTTTAAAATTACTCTCTCTCTTGCGTATTTTAAATTAGAAAATATCCTTAAAATTCATTAAGTTTAATATGAAATTATTTTCTTAATGTTGAAAATACAATGTATTTATTCCTCGGCATTCTTTTTTTTTTTTTCCCTGCAGTGTTTTTTTTCTTTTTTTTGATGGGTAATATATATATATATAAAATAAATAGATATTAATTTACTAAAAGGTATGAGTAATTACTTTTTTTCATATATAGTGTTTATGATTTTAAAATTTGTGTGTGTGTTTTATGTGATTTATAAATTCTATTGATAGGTAAACCTCTATATAACGACTTTTCCGTATAACGAAATTTTTTTTCGGGATTTAGCGACTTCGTTAAATAGAGGTCTGACTGTACCAGCAATATTAAAAATAAATTACCTAAATTTTATAAAAATTGCAATCATAAGTGAAATTTTAGCTTTTTAAAACATTTCTTTAAAGCAGTTTGGTAAAAAAAAAAAATATTCATATTAATAAAAGTATTAATAATATGTGAAGTGCATAAATTTATCTGGGGAATATACTAAAGTTACTACTTATCTACTTAATGTTTTATTAAAATATTAACATGTTAGAGTCGATCGAATATATATTTCTAGAAATCTAACATATTTACGGGGCTATTATTGAAATAACATGCCGTAACTCTCAAAAAAGTATTCATACAGTAAGAATTAGTACATTCGCTAAAAAATAATATAAATATCAGAAAAAGTTTCACAGAAATACGTTTATAATATTTTGAATTATCAGACTCGTCACGATAGACTTGAAATAATTTAAATATCCACCTCGGGTAGATGAAATATCCAGTTCCGGTTTTCCTAATATTATGTAACTCAGCCTCTATGAAAAATAAAAACAAAATAATATATATTTTATAAGGCCAAAAAAATTGCTGTATTAAATAAAATAAATTTTTTTTAAAAAAAATTGATTCTTGATCTAGATTGGTCGTTTTAACATGTTCGGATACCTACCTTGTATCAGTTTGGATATCTATAAACTCGGTAGATATAATACTCAAGTGACTTAAAATATAAACACATTTTACATTTTGTAAGTTAAGTAAATTTTTAGTTTATTGAGAAAGTTGTACAAACTCTCTGTGTGAGATGAACAAAATAGAATCATTACACAAATATTATACTAATGGTTTTATAAACTGATATTTTTCTAATTAATTTCAATGTTCCGGTTTGTAATTACTGCTATTATTATTTTTGTCGGGCATTAGAATTATTTCGGTACAGTTGAACCTGATTTTGTGCGGTAGATAGAAACCGCACAAAAAAATATTCGAAAATTTCATGAATTCTTACATATAACAAGCAAACTCATCGAAATACTGCAGAAATTTTTTTTTAAGCGGTCGCACAAAAATAAGATCGCATAAAAAAGGATCGCACAAAAACAGGTTCTACTGCAATTATAATTTAAAACATGACATTAATTACCCCTAAGTCAAATTAAATTGATTTTCGGAAGGTTTCGCAAAATCTTTTTAAATACTTATTCAAGTATTTCTTTGTTCGAAAATTCTGCGCATATTGGCAGTCTTGTCATTTCTTTCAGCATTCCTTCGTTGCGGAACAACACAAAGAACGTCAATTCACAGAATTTTGTGCCGCTACGTAAAAGAATTAATAGAATAAACACGCAACTCTCGAAGTGGGAGCGGTTGCCGCCTGTTTATCTCAGCCCAAGGTCGTCCTTTTTATCTATTTAGGCGCACTGCCCCTTGCCAGAAAGGATTTCACTCATAAAAGACAACTTGACACTCACGCATCAGGACAAGGCCTGTCATCTCCGAAAATTATCCTATTATTTAGTCCAGAAAATGATACACTTTCTGTTGTTTAAAAATTCCTGAAGTTTAAGAGGGAAAATTACTATTATGTATATTCGCCTTTAAGGTATCCGACTACGTTCGGAACCGTGATTTTGCGAAAGCGTATAAATGGATAATATTTATGATAATTAGTGTCACTTAGATTAGAAAATGTATATAAAATTGTTTTAAGAATAGTATTACAATAAAAAGTTATTTAAGTACAATATTTTGACAAAAAATGAACATATAGAATTACCCATTTTCAAAATATTCTCCTCTTGCGAAAAATGATTCTATTATAATAATATTTTGCCTGTATATAGCCCAGACCTCTGTACAGAGGCTCAACTAGAATTTTTGAAATATATAACTTGAAAGTGGGTTTATCCATGTTTAACGACAACTGAGGGGAGAAATTTTAAGAAAAAAACGCCGATAATTATATTTCAATGGGTTGTCACTCTAAAAGTAATGTGAATTTTTCAAAAATCCTTGTTCAGACTCTGGAGAAGTCTTTACTTACGCACGCGAAATATTATTATTTTAGAAGCATTTCTTATAAAAGGAGAACCCTTTTTTGAAAAAAGGTTATTCTAAGTTAATTTTTTTGCAGAAATATTGTATTTAAATATTATTTTTTTGTCAAAATGTTGTCCTTAAAACAATTTACTATATGTATTCTAATCTAAGTGACACTAAATATCATGAAAATTATCCATTTATGCGCTTTTTTAAAATCACGGTTCCGAACGTAGTCGGATACCTTAACGGATTTATTTTCTCTTTAACCCTCCGCTAGGGGCGCGTCAAAAGTTCCATCCATAGGCTCGCGGTATGTCTCAGATACATCACCTCATATTTATGCTTGAAGATGATTTAATCATTTTTTGGTGAGATTTGACATTAAAATATATTTGACATAAATTAATATTTAAAATATAATCACAAGAATTAAGATATTTATACGAAAAAATCAAAAAAGTATTGGCTAGTTATCACGGTTTACATTTTAAGATGCCTTGTTGCAGTCTACAAAAATCACCTTACAATGTTCAAGGGCCTGGCAAGAGGGAACAGTATCTTCTTTTCTAAGTTTCTGTTGATGTTTCTCTTAGTTTTTCGTCTTGAATAGGTCATTGTATATCAGATATTTCTTCAAACCTAAGTTAAAATGAACGAGTCATGTGTGAATGTTGCACTCAGACCGTCTTCGCAGGTGCTCTTTCAAAAGTTCGTGACGTAGTTTTCCTAGATAGTGCGCGAGGATCTGAGTGATTTTGATTCCCATATAGATATTTTGGTTTATTCCAGATACATTGAGGATTGTATAAAATACAGTCACTGGTTAAGAACGCGGCATCCCTCAAATGTATTTCAACTTATAACAAAGAAAAACTATCAAACAGAAGTTACAAAATATGTGTTTCGAATTATTTTCGTATGAAACTGAAAGCTACACTATTTTACAAGAAAAAAAATCAAAATTAAGGAAATTGTACAAAGTCATAAAAACTGACACTGCCGGGCGCGCTGCAGCTATCAGATTCAATGGCTTCTTACGCCCGAAATAGGAAGAAATCACCCTCGTCCTTGACATCGAATCCTAGGGAGAGTGACGAAAGGCAGATAGAAGAAGGGGTGTGTTTTTACCCACCGTGTGGACGCAGCACCTTGTGTTCCAACCCACCGTGTGGATGCAGCACCGAAATCAGTTGCATCTGAGAGATTCGTGCGCCTAGCCGAGGGTTTTAATAGGTTTTCTTCTATTTACACTGTAACTATATATGGATCAAAACTTTAAAAGCTCCTTTCTCACATTTAAAGCGCCCTCAGGGGGCTCACCTTCTTTAGGTGAGTACGGGTGTCACAATCCCGTGGTACCCTAGTGAACTTTTTCCTTTTCCCAAGGGATTTACTGGCTTTGGTAAACACGGGTTTCACGAACCCGGGGTACCCTAGTGATCCTTCTCTATTTTCGACCTTCTTTCTTGTCATCTCATTCTTCCTTTTCTTTTTTTCACGTCCAGATCACAGACAACAAATGTTTGGCGCAGTATAGCCAAAACTGGCTCTTGTGCCAAAAAAAAACCACAATCATCATCTCTCATCACCTTACATTTAAAGCTCTTTATTGAGCTGAAATTTTCGAAACGTGATATTTTTGGGTGACTATACGACATTGTAACTGTAGTTAATAAAAATTAATTGATTAAAACTATTTCGCTAAAGAATTACAGATACAGCCACGTTGGCATCATTTTTGGCGACCAAATTTGGCGGCTTGGATCAAAACTTTTAAAGGTTTTTTTTTTCTCTAATTTTAAAGCTCTCGTGTTTTGGATAAAAATTCGATAATTTGTTTATAATTATTAAAAATTAATCAATTGGAACTAATTATTTAAATAATTACATTTTTCTCATAATTTCAATTGTTTACAACGTGAGACAGTTGAATATTGAAACCAACAAATTAAAACTATACCCTCGTAAAATTTAAATTATTGAATAGATTCAATTTGACCCAATGTTCCCTTTCGCTCTTAAAAGTTAAGGTATAAAATTATATTTTGCAAAGTGAGAGAAAACCCATGTTTAAAAAACTCGTTTTTTACCAGTGTTATTTACAACGAAACTGGGACATTGAACGTATAGTGTAACAGTGAAAGACGAAAAGAAAAAGATCAAGAAGTTAACGGTTTGAACCGAACTATCTCAAACATCTTTTTTTTTTATCCGGTCAGTTAAAACAGTTTAAAAGATCACTCGAGAATAAAATTGCTTCTTTTTTTTATCGAACAGGAGTAAAGGTACGACAGTTGTATGGTTGATGCTTTATGCTGAACACTCCTGTCAGAGAAGTGTTTTGATTTCGCCTAATTTTATTCGCTTATTTATGAATAGGGAAACCTTCAGAAGTCGTTGCGAGCATCGAAAGTTCGGGTGTGGTTATGACTGCTCTCTTTCTACTGTAGAATTAAGGTTTAAAATTAACTTTTTCTTGGAGGATATATTGTGCATGTTGTGAAAATTCGTAAGACAGAGATAGCCAACCCGTGGCACGGCGAAGTTGTTACAGTGGCACGCGAAGACTAATTGAAAAATTAAAAAAATTGAAAAAAAAATATTAGTAACCAACAATTTCTTTTATAATTTATTAAAATACGGTTTTCTAGAATATAAATTTTTTTTTAAAAAAAAGGGTTTTAAAATTTATTTTAAAAGCACTTAATCAATGGAATTATAATTGAAAATTTTCTTGCAAATACTACTTTTTTATTGTTGCGTGCGCTGACTTTCCAAAAGAAGTGCATTCGCAAATTTTGGTATTTGAAGGAGCGTGTGTGAAACATTCAATGCAGAAACTATCTACCTTCCTTCCTTCCTCAGTGGCGTGACAGGCCAGGGTGGGCCTTGACCTTCTCCAGGCCAGCCTTCTTCCTGCTAGTGTTCTCCAATTTCTAGTTCTCAAAACTAGGAGATATTTTTCTAGGCCATTAATCCATCTAAGATTTGGCCTGCTCTTTCTTCGTGTTCCAAGACTTTTATACAATAAAACCTTTGTTTTTCTTTTGATTAAATTTGATTTCATATATTTTCGTATTCCATTAAGACATCTATTAGCCATAGCAATTTTCTTTTGAATTTCGATAGTACAATCGTATTTCTGAACCTAAATAAGTGAAGCTGTCAACAACTTCAAAACTATGCAGAAACTATATATATATATATCCACCAAAGTTAATATTGCTCCAAGCTATCATAGATTTTAGAATTTATTATCCGTTTTGCAGGATTCATTCTGTGTTAAGTTTGATGATTTTCAAATTTAAAAAAAAATATACTGATCTTTTCAAAACTCCTTTTTCAAATTCTCTCTGCAAGACGTTAATTGTTACCCACTTGAAATTCAAATCGAAATTATTGACCTCCATCACCATATTAAACTGAACAGGAAATACAACAAACTTGTTTCAACTGCAAGTGATGCGAATTATATTGTATTTTTTAGAAATGTGTACCAACAAGCAATTTTGTAAATTTATACTATTTGGCTGTCAGATATTATTGTAGGTTTGGATCAACGCGCGATGTTTGTGAATAAAAGTTTTCTATTATGAACATAATGCGAAATTAAAATATCACTCAAAATTAACTGATGTACACCAAAAACAACCTAATTTTGTCAGCATCTTTAAAAACTAATTCTAAAAGAGATGATTTGTGTGGTAAGAAAAAAAATACTAATTCAAAGCCCCATTAAACAAGTAGTAATTGTTTAATAATTATTTAGAATTAAATATGTTTAAAAAGTTACTCCATTTTATTTTACATCTAACCTAACTCTGATGGAACCTGTAAAAATTTTACTAACTTACTTTTGATTTATTTATTGCATTATTTTTTTAAATTTCCACAACTTAGACGCATAAAAAATGTGTTGTTTGCGTAAAAATCCCATAATAAACCTAGAAATCATTTTTTTTAACCTTTACTTATTTTGTTGTTTGTTGGAGTATATTGAAGTGGCACGTATATATAAATATTTAAATCAAAAAGTGGCATTCTTCTGGAAAAGGTTGGCCACCCCTGGTGTAAACTATTTACGCTGATCCATTAACCAACGCACACACACAAAATTACCGCCTTATTTGTCTTAAGAAATTTGTATTAGTAAGGTGACCAATTTTTTTACAATGAAAAGGAGGACGAAAAATTTAAGAAAAAATTACAACATAAGTATACGAAATCATTTATTAATTCAAACAAAAATATACTAATTATGCTTACATCCCTTTTAATTATTTACTTAAACAAGTATTTTTCCATTGAATTTTTTTCCCCGTCATTACGCATATCGAAAATTTCAAAGCAAGAAATATTCTTCATATTGAATTTTACACAGTAAGTGCTGCAGCTATAAAATATCAACATTCAACCTTGCTCTCTCACTTGTCCAAAAATCATTACTAATTGAACAAACTCTTTCAACTGCTGCATTTCTGAAATAATTAAATATATTTCCCCCCATCTTTTATTAATTTAAATATACATTCAGTCTTCAAACAGACAATTGTCATCGAAGTGTGTGTGTGTGTGTGTGTGTGTGTGTGTGTGTGTGTGTGTGTGTGTGTGTGTGTGTGTGTGTGTGTGTGTGTGTGTGTGTGTGTGTGAGATGTGTGTTGAGTGTGTGTGTGTCTGTGTGTGTGTGTGTGTGTGTTGTCATTTTCTTTCTATACAAGAACACTGTTTCTAGTAGGCATAGTGACATTTATCGACACATGACGCGTAATAGTTTGGCATGGCATCTTTTCAGGTAGATTACCAATTAGTTTTTAAACTTGAAAAGAGGTTCATAGAGGTACTTTCTAGCAAGAACTTATAAGAGGACGATTGGTCACCTTAGTATTTGGAGCAAATTATTAGTTTTTGAACTTGTTATAAACTGCCGAGGATAAAATCATTGCAGTGAAGAATATTGACAGAATAAAACATTTTCCACCCCATCTTTTCAGTTAAAAATCCTACTAAAACCTTGCTAAAAATCGTCAGTTTTCCTGTAAAACACACGTCATTTGTAGGCATTGGAGTTACGGATCAGATTGTGATCACGAGCCCTGCCGAGTGCCTAAAACCTGGGCGTGTAGCCTAGTGGACAAGAACACGGACTGGCAAGCAGTCTGAGTTCAGCTCGAAGATCACAGAGGGGGCCGATGCACGTTAAACATGTTGAGGCTCAAACGTCCTCCCATTGGTGTGGTGTTGAAGTTAGGAGAGGGGATCCAGCTCAGGTGTCGTCCTCGTCACTTGACCATAGCTAAAAAATACGAGATCAGTCGCCAATAGCCCTTGTGTAGCTTTACCGTAAACACTCCCCTTATTTGGCTATACATCAATATCCAAAAGGTTGTATATAGCGTTCTGGATGGAACCGCGGTTATTTTTTTCCGTTTAACAGTGATGGTTTGAACCAGGCGGGTTTAGAAATGCCTTTACATCCGTTGAGAAAATTAGTATTAAAAAACTCCTAATATAGTACTTATTTAAGCTAAGTCCTGGAAAGTTAATGACTGTTAAGTAAAACTAAAAAAAGTTGTTGGACATGATACATTTCGTCTTCCTAATTATCAGACTGTGTAACTCCACCGGTGTACCTGATTTGATATAGGAGTGTAACGCGCTAAGCACTTTTTGTCACAATTCCTTAATCGCGCCAATGATTGATTGATTGAATATTAACGTCGCATTGTTCAGCTACACGAGGGCTTTTGGCGACGGACCACGTAATTTTGAACCATGGTCAAGTGACGTGGACGACACCTGAGCTGGCACCCCTCTCCTAACTACCACACCAAACGGGAGGACGTTTTCAGCTCTCGACAGATTTAACGTACATCGTTGCCCTACACGGCGGGTCTTTAGTGGTACTGGGCTCGAACTCGTGACAAGGCAAGCCACGATCCGATACCTATACCACTCGGCTACCGCGGCCGCTTAATCGCGCCAGGCAGCGATTGTTGTCGGGTTACATGAAATCCAAGATGACGGCCTAGCGTTTCCCTTTTGTTTTGTCTACGCCATGCCTCAGTGCGCGCTCCGCTTTTAATTTATTCCTTCGATCAGTGTAATCACTATTTTTTTTTATTTTTATTTCATAATAAAACTAGATTTCGAAGGGAGAGATAGTGTGGCAAGATTTTAACATAAAATAAATACAACAGAAAGTAATATTAATGTATTACACTTCCACACAGATATAAATTATTTACACTATTTTAAGCTTTCATTACACACAAAATTTGTAACAATATCGCAAGATAAAAATATCAAAGTAAACCATATTGTAATATTATCGCCTATCTTGGCGAACATAAACAACAACTTGACGCCTAGCCCTACTGTATCAAATTAGCATCCCAGATGTAGTTACGCAGTCTGATAATTAGACCGACGATTTGTTACATAAAATATTGTTGATTGTAATATATCTCTTAATAATTGTTCTGATGTTAAAACGAATAACAAAATGAAAATTTTTGTTTTGTATATATAAATTTGAAACCCAGTGGCTGAGTGATAGTGAGTATGGGACTCCAACACTAGGCTGGGAAAGGTTTAATCAGCCTTTCATCCCTTCAATTGGTCGATAAATGAGTATCAGGATTGCTTGGGAACTAAACGCTGGGAGGTTTCGCGTCAGACTGACCACTTGACCGGAAAATCTACACATGCACCTCAGTGCCTAAGGTCACGAAAACTGAAATAGGCAGAGTAGGCCTTGGCTCTCATGAGCTGTTGCGCCACTGAGTCTAGTTATGAATAAATTTAGATTTTCAAATATAGTATAAACCTTCATTTATGGGATAATCTGGATAGCCATTTAAAAAATCGCAATTTACCAGTGAGATGAGGCTAAACTGTCATGTTTTTAAGTATTTTTATTTATTTTTTTAACTAATATGTTTGTACGAAATATATTGATTTGAATTCTCTGTCACGTATAATTATATTCATCATTTCGCTTTTTCTTACTTCAATACATATGTTTAATTCAGCCTTTCATTAATTTGAATGACATAGTGCCCCAATTAGTCTGATTAATGAAGTTCTAAATACAAAAGAAACTGTTCATAGCTCAGAAAAGAAATTAAAGAACTATTTCCAGTAGCTTGTACATTACTTTTATTCATGACTTCTCGTGAAAGACGACCTTTCGTCTCTGAATGCCTGAGTATAACTGACCCCTTTCTATACTAGATCTCGCTTTTTCAAGGATGTAAACAGAAACATCAGTTTTAATTAGGATTTGCAAACCCGCGTTATATTTTCAATCCCGGGATTAGGATTGGACAATTTATGAAAAATTCTTACACATTAGCAGAGTTAAAATTATATAATAAAACTGAAAAGGTAATTAAAAATTTCATTTAATATTATATTATTTATTGTAAAAATCAAAACAAAACTGAATTCATCATAAAAAATGAAAAAAAATAGTACACAATGAAATTTAAAAAAACATTTCTTCATTTCTTGCGTTTCTGTGAATAAGCTTTTAAGGCTGTTTTCGGTAAAAGTACGACAGCTCTAACTAAACGCGAAGCACATTTTCAGACAGAAAAATAACCCAATTTCCATGGAAATATGCAATATTATAACTCGTACCTCTGTTAACAATATAGTGTTTTTTAAAATTTCAAAATATTTCGTGAATACTTTCATTTTGTTTTAATACGTGAAGGCAAAGTCCCTTTAACATTACGGTATAGGATAAAAAATGCGAAACCCATTTTATACCAGAAAAAATGAATCAACTCGGTTAAAATGTGAAGTATGATAAAAAATGATGCTCTCTAAAGGATAGTGAAGCCAGAATATTATATTAATGTTTCATTTCTTTTATATCTGGAAAAAATGTTCCAAATTCGGGTCCTATTCTTTAACATTAACCGAAAACAGTCTTAATAAACACAGCTCGTCTAGCGTTTCATCGTTAAAACAGCTTCTTATTTTTGTTACAAATTGTCCTGCCGAAGAAAATGCTTGTTCAGACTGTACACTAGTAGGTTTTATCGTCATTAAATAGGAATATTTTTTCGTGTCAAGTAGTCACCTTCCATTTTCAAAAAAAGACATCTTTTCTTTTCTTTTCTTTCTTTTTTTTTGTTTTTTTTTTTTTTTTTGAATTTTTGATGAGTGTCTCAAATCTAATAGGCTACATTGGTGCACATATCCCTCTTTGATAATTTTATCTAGTTCTTCTGTCACACTTAATAGTTTCTATGCATGAATTGATTCTACGGGTTCCAAAGCCTGACTAATGCCAAGTGCATACCCTTTGTCAAATCCGTCTTGGGGCCCCAAAACATGACTTTGCACCGGAGCCCTAACATTCTCCGTTACGCTATTGGCGTTAATAAACACCCCCTTTCAGGCGTACATCCTTTTTATCTTGTCTTTGGTAAACGCATCCTTTTCCTTACTTTTATATTTAAAGAGTTTCGGATGAACGTTGTATCGTAAAATATTTCGTATTCGACAAGAAGTCTGGTTAAATGATATGTATAATGCAATTTTTTCTTCTTTTATACTTGAACTGCACTCATAGTTCGATTACGATTAAGAGCCAAAGTAAGGGGGATAAAGCCCCCTTACTTTGGTACTTTGGACTTTGGTAACGATGGGTTATGCAAGTTTCATACTTCAAAAATCCATCAAGATTGTTTATTAACGTTGCACTTGGCAGCTACTCAAGGGTTGGTGGCAATTGACCTTTTATTTTGAACTTCGGTCAATTGACGAGAACTTAAGCCACAACACTTCACTCTAAATGTTTACACCACAACAACGTAAGGACTTTCAGCCTCTACAACATGTAGCTGAACAGTGCGACGTTAATATTCACTCACTCACTCAGCCTCGACAAATTTCAAGTGCATCAACTCCTTTACATGGCGGGTCTTCAATGGTACGAGGATTAACGGCAGCGAATCAAGAACGCTGCCCAAAGTTCGTGACGATGGCAACTCGGCTATCGCAGCCACTCGAATTCCTTCAAATAGCGGTACCGATATACGTTAGAATTATCACGACTCAAAAATTCATACGTTTCGTTTCGTGAATGTGAAAAGTAGAGTGTTCGTTCAGGTGTCTTCCTTGTCTTTTGACAGTAATTTAAAACGACATGGTACTTCATCAACAGCCATTGTGTGTCTGTTTAAGCAGCTTTGATTCAAATCGATTTGTATTCCATATGAATGTACGACATATATTCTTGAATTCAACATGAATCGAATGTACCGCATGTATTCCTTTTCGTAGTGCACTGAAAACCCGCTGTGTAAAGGGGCTAATGCACGTTAAATCTGTTGTACCTTAAAATCCTCTCTTTGGCCTGGTGTGAGTAGAGATTCCAATTGAGGTGTTGTCTTCTCTAGGGACGTCTTAAGACTTCTTGTGAGGCCATGGGCCCCTACGCAGATGTAGACCCCGCCTATGACCCTTAAAAGTAGACAGTATATAGCATACGTATTAAATACTCGTACAAACAATAACCCGAAACAAATAAGTGTGCATAATTTACAATTGCACAAACCGAATCGATTGAATGAGTATTGATGGTGTATGGTGGTAGGCCTAGGCCTGTACGTGGACGGCGGTCATCACATGTAGCCAATTGACAAATCGTTCTAAACTCCCAGTTTTTCGGAGAATACAACCGGAAATAACATTTGACCGTTAGAATTATTTGAATTATGATCTTATATTAACCTTTAACTGTCAAGTTATTTTGATGATTTGGGTACACAAATTGTCAAAATTTTTTATTGCAAAAATCAAATGTTCATTTTTTTTTATTTTTGAGGTCTTCAGTAAAGTGCTGCCATCTATTGAATTGAACGCACATTAACTATTCCCGAGAATCCGTCGGGTTTGACAAAAAGATGAAGCCGAAATAAAAGTCTTCCGATATATAGTCGGGTAAAACAATACGATGCACTCAAAAAAAAAAATTACCCCGAGTGATACTCGGGCGTGACATTTTCGAACACCAGTGCTGTGCCCGAGATTATCTCGGGCATGACCGTTAAAAGGTTAACGCTGAGTCGAGAACGAGACGAGGCCCCCATTGCGTTTGAAACCCTGGGCCTGGGCCCATTTCGGCTATGCCTTAAAACATCCTTGGTCTTCACCACTTGACCGTCGTTGAAAATTACGAGGTACATTGACAATATCTCTCGCGTTGCGACGTAAATTACAATCAATCAACCTATTGCTAAATTTATTGAGACTAAGATTCATTCATCAAGGATTTTTTTCCCCCTGCTTCTTTTAAAATTACAGGTCTTCAAATTCTTTCTTATTTCGCACATTTGCGTTCTCTTAAATTTGTAATACTGTTTTAAAATATTTTAAATCAATATAATGGAATCACTGGAAGAAAAAAATTAGTGATAAATCTCTTTTCTTCATATTCCCTTATACGAAATGTCTTAGAAGCAACAAATCAAGTTAAAGTTCGTGGCAAAAATTATTTATTGTTTTTGCAATCCTTGCAAAATGCGTTTGAAAAAAAAAAAACAAAAAAAAAAGAAAAAAAGAATATTTCTTTGAAAATTGAAGATGAAATCAGCACCTTCATTTCGTCATTCCTTTTTCTTTGTGCTTCACTTTTTCTCATTTAAAGTTTCGCAAGAAAAACTTTTTTTCCTGAAAAACAAGATATAATAGATAAGTTACAACGTAATTACAGCAATGCATTCTACCCTTCTTAGAATTTTTCTTAAATCGCAAAATATCCGATTTGGTGGAATCTGTGACAATGACTAATCATAGGAAATTTCATCACGAAATATTTAATTGAAAAACCATTCTACACTGAAGAATTATTTTAAAAAAGAAATTAACTTAGCTTATTCAGCACTAATTTATTTCGTATTTAACAAGAGGCATTGTAAATTTCATTTAAAAAAAATATTTATTTATTAACTTATTTGTGCGGAAGAAAAAAAAGTGTATCTGTAATTTAAAAGTGTACAGGAGAAATTTGCATATACACTTACATAAAAATTTGGATATTTTCATTTTTGTTGTACTTTGCATTATATTATGCTTATTGATTCTAATGCTTATTTTTATGCTTATTGATTATGCTGCATTTGCGAAATAAATGGCAACTTTGATCCCCAATCAAATTTTTTTTTAGATCGGATTTTTTTTTTTTTTTTTTTTTTTTTGAACAAGTAGTATTATTTTTTATCAGGGTGTTCATTAAATAATAATTTTTTTAAAAAGTATTGGTTATATCCTGTAATGCATAACTTTAATTCATAAACAATAATTAATTTGATTATAATTGCACATAAATCAATTACACAAAAATATTAAATTTGGTTTTTAATATTACTTGGATATAGGAATTCTAATACTAATTAGGGTGTAATTATGTGCCATAATTTTAATTATTTTTAAGTAGACGAAATTAACAAATTAATTCTCAATTTAAAATACCCAACTACAATATACATAAAACTGCTTATATTGCTATGAAATGTCTGTAAAAGTGAAATGTAACTACTTTAGAAGTAGTGATGTTCATTTTTTTTTTTATATATAGGGGGAGAAAATACTTAAATATTTTTAAAATTTTAGTTCTCGATGTTTGGCAACAATAATTTAATCACAAAGAAGCAGTGGCGCACACAAGGGGGGGAGGAGTCCTCGGGGTCCGGACCCCAAAGCCCTTGATTTTTTTTCAGATTGATTATTATTCTAAGTATATAGTACGTAAAATTTAATTAAATATTTGTTATTAATGATTAATTTTATTAATTAATGCTAATTATTTATTCAATAATTAGTTTTTTACTGTTTTTTGTTCCCGAAAATCAACAAAATCGAAAGAAGCATGATACAAGAATGGTGAACTTTCGACCCCGGACATCCCCCCCTTGAAAAATTTCTGTGTGCGCTACTGCAAAGAAGTGTTATTTTTATCCAGAGAAGGAAAAAAAATTTCCTGTGCAAATCTGAGCAAATAAAATCAAATAATTTTGCATCTGTAAAATTTCTTGCTTTTTTTTTTTTTTGCTAATTTAAAAAACGACATTTGGAAATGTTTATGAAACCGATAACTTTTTTCTACTCATTCTGAAAGAATGGCAACAGGTAATCAACAAGTGTAATGAAGTTGCTATAGCGACGAAATACCAATGCACCTAACTAAGCAACGTTCGGATGGGTCATGTATTTTAAAAACATATATTTTTTCCATGCCACGATTGATATGAAAATGTTTTGGAATCAAATACGATTCAAAGCAAAAGTGCTACGCGTTTCTTTATTTTGCAAAAAATACTTATCCAAATGGAAATTTACTAGAACAATCTTTCAGTGCACTTGCTACATCCGACATTTTCTATAATACAATTATTTTCACTTGTAAGTATTGTTTAGTTTATCTTATACTGAAAAAACTGTATACTTTGAAGGGAAAATTTAATACTAATCCTATAAAGTATAATTTACATTTCCATAAATAAAGTAGATATCTGTGCAGATATGTTTTTGAATTTCTTGCATTTGACTTCCCTAATAAATGAATAATCAGAAGGGATCTCATAATTGTTTTCCAATCCAAATCGTTTAGTGCTTTTTTATTAAAATATCGAGAAATGTACAATTAGTAATCTCTACCTTATTTCAATATATGACTTCTATTCTTAAACAAATTCACTTAAGGTATGGCATGTAGTTAATATGAAAGTATGTTAAATTTTTTGAAGTGTTTATACTTTATAAAATTATTGTTTGTGTCAAAAAATTCAAAATTTTTTCCTTTTTTTTCAGCAACAAGAATTTAAATGAGCCAGATATTGAAGTAAGCTACTTTCTGTTCTCTTTTATAAATCTTTTGCAAGTATTGTAAGAAAATGTGTAACCTGTAAATTTTTTAATAATTACTATCATATACTTATATTATCACAGTATCATTTTAAAAAATATGCTATTTTAATTTAAAAAATTTTTGAAAAGAAATTATGTTGAAATCAGAATTTTTACTGTACACAATTCTTTTATCAAAATTCATATAATTAGCAACATTAACTAAAAATGCTGTGAATCTCTTTTAAAACACTTATTACCAACCATTTCTTTAATCCTTTTTGTTAAAAGTTTTATTAATGTAATGTTTTTAATGCATTCAAAGCATTCTGCTTTGTTAAATATGTCCTCTAAAGTTAATAGAGAAGTAAATGTCTTGTGCATAACTTTTTCATGAAATCCATTATTAGCCGTTTCTCAAAATTTGTTACTTTTCGTATATTTTAAATCAATCCTCATTGTAATTAATAGAAAGCATATGTTTTTTATATTAGTAGAAAATTTGTTTTTCATGTGTGTGTTGAATGATAATAATGTTCTATTATTAATATTATATCCTCCTTTTATTATCTTAATAAACAATAGCGTAACAAAGAAGACTAGGATCTCCCGCAAAGTCAGGTATTGGGCCTCAAGCCCAGTGAGTTAGCCATATTTAGTGTTACTCAGGCTTTGGGCCCCCTAGAGCACCTTGCCCCCCCCCCACAATGCGGGGGTGTACGTTACGCCATTCTGTTAATGGTGTATAAATTTATTGTTCGCACACAATATTAATTTCTGCTAAGAGTCAATTTATTTTTTCCCTAATAAAATGTATACCACATGTTATTCTCATATTTAAATGATAAATAATTTTATATGTTTAAGTGAAAACTTATGTATTTTGTAATTTAAATTTCTGACAAGCTACTTATTGTAGTTATCATAACTGTATTAATTTATTACTTATATTAATATACTTTTTCTGCTGGAGAAAAAATTATTCCAAATGTGGATTCTTTCAGTGGCGTAGCTACTGCCATATCAGCTGTATCAATGATTCAGGCCCCCAAACTTCAGGAGTTTCAACATATATAAGCAAAAGAATTCTAGCATGTTATGAGACCCCAGTTAAGGACATTAGAAATTTTGATGCATGACCCACTCAAGACTATTTACATTGCTGGTCTTTTTTTTTTTTGTTTTTTTGTTTGTTTTTTTTAACATGAGAAAAAACATCCATAAGTGTTTGTTTGTTTTTTGCTTTTGAAGATTTTCTAATAACTTATAAAGAAAACTTCTATCTTTTAGTGCATACATATAATTTATGTAATCTAACCTTTCATTTCTTATATATGTATAATATTATTTTCAATTATCTTAAAACATTTTACATCATTCATTCTTCTAGTCTCTTAAACAATTTGTTCAATCTGATTATAATCCAAGATTATAGGTGTTACTATTTATTGCTTATGTTTTTCTTTTATGTATATGTATATAACTATGTTTAATTTTCTTTACAAAAAAATTTAAACGGGTTACTTTTCAGGAGAAATTTGCTCGTCTTTCTCTGGCTTTTAAAACAGATAAATTTACTCTTGGCAAACGATTGGATTTGCAACTACGACAAAGAGACATTGCAGAAAAGAATATTGAAGGTGAACTGAAAGTCTTAAGAGAATCTTTAAATGTAAGTTTAGAATTCTAATAAAATAAATACATATATTCTTTGAAGTTACTTTTAGAATTTTTTTTATTTTATGTCACAAGAATTTCTCTTAATGAAATCATTCATTGAACCAGCCATTGTGGATCAAAATTTGACCTCTTTTTTTAACATTTTGACTTTCAAAAGGTTTGTACTACATTAACAGTATTACATACACTTTTTAATAGAATTAGTACGATGCGAAAGCAAATGCTGTAAAAGAATAGAATCTTCATTATTGAATTGCTAGTGCCTTAAAATTTACATCTCTCAAAAAAGTATTAAAAATTATTTTGTTTATTTTTTTTAGTAAATGACAAATTTTAAGTACGATTTTATTTATTTATTTGTATTGGTTGTGGGTTATTATAATTAATTTGATCTTTTTTTGTGAACTTTTTAAATATTCTTATACATATTTCGAAAAATCATTTATAAAAAGTTATGCAATATTTTTTGTTTCAATTGACAGAATAGGATACACCTGCCACATTGTTTTAACTGTTATTTATTTTAATGAAGATAATTTTTAAAAATACTTTCATTCTTGTAGGCTCTGAATCAGCTATGTACAGAATCAGACATGAGAGAAATTATAACAAAAACTCAGCAACATGTCGATATAGTTCAACAGGCCACAATGCGTATGTCTAGTCGAGCTGAAACTTATGGAGCCATTCAGCAAGTATGTTATTTTGTAGAAGTTCATTCTCAATGTGTAAATCTAGTAAAAAGTTTCAGAAAGTTTTGTGTCTTGGTAAAAAATTTTTATTAGTTTGAATATAATTTCATAAGCAAATACTCTTAGATGTTTGACTCTGTTGTTTAGCTCCCACTTCTTTTTTTTTTTTAAAGTATTTCTTAAAAAACACTTATTTCTGAATAATGTTTAGTTATTGTGAAAGAATAACAATAATTTTGTAATGATACATAATTTGGAATCTTCATTGAATTGATTTTGTACTTATATTTATTTTTAATTTTATTTTAAAATTGGCAAACTTTGTTTTTCCATGAAACCATATGTAATTTTTGTAAATCATTACATTTGTTGTGGTTTCAAATCATATTACAGTAAATAATAGTTCCTGATGTGAATCATAATTATTTTCTTTTGTTACTTTCACCTTCAAATTGTGATGTAAAATATTTTTACTCATTTATCAATATTTGTTGCAGAAATATCAGAGAATAATTTATGTGATCTAAGATTTTAGATACTTAGTATTAAACAACCAATTTTATCAAATCAAAAGACATTGCCAAATGCCGTGATATTATTACAGGAAAATGGAAAACCATTCCCATGTACATTCAAAAGCATTAATAATGATGACAAAATTGGTTGACATCTTTTGATGTGATGAAATTGGTCAACAGTATTATACATAAGTACTGAATTTTAAATTGACACTGCATGACTTTCTACTTATACAGAGTGGACCAAATAAGTATAAGTGGACCAAGTTAAGCATGGATAACTCTTGTAATAATTATTTATTTCGATTAATTCTTTTTTATACATTAAATATATTTTATGTAAATTATGTATGAAATATGACATCAGACAAATGTCCACCATTTTTCTTGATACAGAGATTGGTTCTTTATAATACATTTTCCATTCCACCATGTAATGTTTCTGGTTGAAGGTTCAGTATTTCACCTTGAATATTCTGCTTCAGCTGTCTAATAGTCTCTGGTTTATTAACATACACTTTGTCTTTTAAATATCCCCATAAAATAAAATCGGGCGCAGTTAAATCTGGTGAACGAGGTGGCCAAGGGAAATCAGAATTTTTTTAATAAAGATGTTCGCCAAAAGTTTCATGCAGCAGGTCCATAGTTTTCCTAGCAGTGTACGCAATTGCTCCATCTTGTTGAAACCACACATTAGGATTCTGCTCCACCATTGGCCACAAAAAAAATTCTACACAATGTCATTCTGGAAATGCCTAATTCGCCGAGTTGAGACAGATGGATCATCTGCAAACACTCTGCTGCACATTTTCCACGTTGTCTTCAATGCAAATAATTCAGTGGGCACCTCTTCCAGGATGGTCGGCCACTAAACCCAGTTCCTCAAAACGACTGACCAAACTCCTAATCATCAAGGCTGTGGGAACTGAACGAATTAAAATATTGTTGATATTTGCACTGCATCATAACAATTGATTGTTGACAAGAATAGAAAAACTTGATCCTTTTAGCGTGTGTTTTTTTACTGTATGGTTCCATAATAAATTTCCAAGAATTTAATTATAACCTACAAAGAGAAAAAAATAATTATATAAAAAAATAAAAAAGTTATTTGTGTTTAACATTGGTAGGTCTTAATTGGACAACCTTTACTAAAGCGTTATGATTCGTATTCATTTCCATTATTCTTTTTAATTCAATAGAGTTATATAAATTTATTTCATTTTGTACATCTCTTTATTGTTTGAAATTTGCTCTTACTATGAAGTCTTTTTGGTTTTGTTTTATCTAGTTTGTATTCTAGGAACAAAGAATGAATTGTGCATTTGAAACAATGCTGAACTATGTCGAACATTTGAAGCTATTGTATGACAAAGAACATTTGGAGCTCGAAGAATATCGTCGTCTCCTAGCTGAGCATAATCTTCTACCTGATGAAAAGAGTTCCTTGGATGAAGATTCAAAGCGCATTCTGCCTCCTCGATCACAGTCACTTTCAAGTTCCTCTAAGCCTGTTAGTATGGAAATAATTTTGTGTGTAGAATAATTTCTTTCACACTAATTTAAACAACCGTTACCGGAAAATAGATTTTATGTGGAAAAAATTAATTTAGTTACTAAGACAACTCTCGGAATATGTTATGTTTATGGTTGGTAACATGTTACTATTATTTTTTACAATGCTGGAAGATTGAGCTGATATCAAAATTGTTAGCTTTAAAACATCCATAGTTATAAGATAAACGTTTATATTATCAGCTTTATACCTACAACATTATCATGTTTGCCATTGTCACACAAATTGCATAGAATTTTTAACTCTACAGAAGTGCTTTGAAGTAATACATAAATACTTTACACCATTACAAATATATTTAAAATTTTTTTTTTTTTTGTTTCTTAAATTGCATTAATTTTATCGATTGAGATGAACTTTATTAACTGCACAATTTTGTAATTTCATTCTTTTTGGTCGTCACTTCCTCTTTTTAATATTTATTAAAAGAAAGCTGATTATCTTAAACATTACAACAACTAACTCTGGTTTTTTTTTTTACCTACTAACTGACTGATGGTGTTTGTATAATTCACTATTCTTGTTCAAATCCCAGCAATTGTTTTATTGTAATAGATTAACATGTGTTGTTTTCATGTTTTTTCCCCTCAAAATTTCTTCCTATCTATCTATGTCTTGTACATTTTCTTAAGCAAAAAGTGGCTATGGTGGTGGTGTGTGTAGAAAAGATTACCTATAATCTTACATGATACATTTTAACAAAAATAACAAACTGTAATAACTAAGGTGGAGACTCTTGTATTTTTTGTATGTGTGCTTATCTACTACTAACTTTTTCAGATACCTTCACATAAAACAATTGTTAGGTAAGTTCACCTTATTACTTTTATAAAGAGGTTTGATATTCCTTATAACCTTTATATATAATTTCTAATTTCCGTTTGCTTGCTTTGGTATTTAAAATTTTCAGCTGCAATAACTTTTAATGGGTTTTTTATAACAATGGCTTATTGCTCTGTTTTTGTTCTATTTAGTAGTGTCTTTAGATATTTGTTATTAAACTTTTATATGCTTTATTACAATTCATTTATCAGTAACCTCCTATTATGAATTCCCTCTGTAAAAAAAAAAAACTACAATTAAATTAATTTTTCTTTTTATTAATTGTAATTGGAAAATTTTAATTAATGTGAGTATCAAACTTATGTGTTGATGTATTTGGAGGATTTTTCCTCCTTTTTATAAAGTTGTCAAATTTCTTGTAATTTTTTAAAAAAATTTCATGATAAATATTAATATATTTATTATTGTACACAGTTATTAAGATAACAAATAAAAAAATGTATTAATCAGTTAAATCTGTTATACAAAAGATTCCTTAAAAGGTAATGACTAAAGATTAATATTGATTGTTTCTAATATACAGGGGAAGCCAACTTTATGCTATATTGGAAGAGAAGAGTAATACATTATTTGACTTCTATCATGGCATCTCTTTTTTTCCCTTTGATATTGCAATTCATTTTTTAAAGAAAAGACCTGTTTTTGTGTGTGTGTGTGTGTGTTTTTTTAAGTGTTATAATTTCAATGAAATTATGTAAATACTTACTAATGCTTTGAAAAAAAATTCTAAAACTGATTTTAAAAAACAAGAAAATAAATGCTGATATTTTTTAGTCATATAAATAAATAGGAAGCCTGAATAATTTTTTAAAAAATGTCTTGTAAACATAAATATAGAAGCATGAAATACTTTGTGTTTATGTAAAGATTGCTCAATAACATCAAGTTGTAATGGGAAAAAATATTTTGATTATAAGCTAAAATTTTTTTATTTTTTTTTTTAATTAACATATCTACAAATTTCAATAATCATAGCCAATAAACACTACAAGTATTCTGAAAGTTTTGTTAAGAAATTTTTTTTTGTTATGTTTTTACTTACTTGGGCATATTTTCCTTTGTAAACTACCATTATCAACTTTAGTTTGGAGAAATATATTAATTTTTAAGAATGCTTGTTGATACTTATGTTCTATTGGTGATTAATACATTTCTACCATGAATCATTTTCTATTAAAAGATCAAAAATTAATTTTTAAAATACTTTTAAATTTTACATCAAAGGTAAACAGCATTTAATTTATGCCATGCATATATAATGCAATTAGAAGTTATTATTGCTTTAATCATGAGAATAATTTCCAATAATAATTATAATGGGTTTTATAAAATTGTATTGAGAGTACCTACTATTATTGTTAATGTTTTTTTTCTGCTTAACTTGTTTCTTAAAAGTGCTTATGAATACCTTTTTTTTATTTTAGGAATTTTTGCGTCGTGGTAGCTTGGGGACATTCACCCGAGCTTCAGCTGTTGATAATGATAAAATTATTAGTCGTGAAAACAGTAGTAGCCATTTGTCTGGGTGGAACTTAAGTTTTGTAAGACAAAAACTGGTATAAATTCATATTCTGCATTTGTTCCATGTAATTTACACTAACAAATGTGAAGTACCTTCTAACAATCTCCATCCTGTGTTTTAAAAGTTGTATTACCTTTTGTTAATAATTTAAGTCTGTTTTATGCCAAAGAAATTAAGATATGATTTTTACATCATATGATTAACAAAATATAGTTTTTCTTTTTTTACTAATGCTATTTGTAGCTAAAAATTTCACATTTAAATCCTTTTTTGTATTAAAATTCCTATTTTATTAATTTTGTTACTCTAATTTTTTTACATAAAAATAATGTATGACAGGTTATTTTAATTAAAATGATATTTAAAGTTTTTATTCATACATATTGGATTTATCTATTCATACTACTTACTCATAATAAATCTCATTGATTAGAATAATATAATATTTTTTTTTTCTTTTAATTATGCGTCCGACAGTAAAAGTTATGATTGTTAAATTTTTATAGTTTAGGTTTTCATTATAAAAAATTCCTCTCAAAGATATAGTACCTTCTGATTTTGTTTGCTTTCTTTGTCTTAATTTTAGAGAGGTTATCAATGAAAGTTTTAAAATTTCATAATGCATAGAAAATTTTACCTTATTTATAAAATTGCTATACATGCATGTGAATTATTTCACAGTGTTCATATTTTGATATCTTTACTTTGAAAATTATTTGAAATAAATTAACAAACTTAAATCTGTTAAAAGTAACATCCTAAATAGTATTGTTGAAACAACAAAAAGAAATCTTCAATGGAAATTAGTAAGATATCATTTTTTGTGTTACTCACCAACTATGAATCATGAAATTTTCATTGTAACATACACAAAGAAAGTATTACTATTTGATATTCTTGAAATGGAACTATGCTGAAATCACTAGTTGATTTTAATTTTTGTGTAATAATCATAATTTTATATGTTACTTTTTATTTCAAACTCTTATTCAGTTTTATGTATAGTTAAAATCTTTCTTTTTTTTTTTTTAAATATAAATATATACTAATGTAAAGTGCTGAAGTAACTGTTGCACCAAGAAAATATATTTCAGATTATGTGCAATATCTGATATGAATACAAATATTATCATTATTTGTTTATTTAGAATTCTTTATTTAAGATCTTGCTCTATTTTGTCTGTTAATTTTAAAAAATTGAATTTTCACTGCCACCACCACTGTTTGCTTCATGTTATTGTCGAAATGTTTGTTGTGTTGTTTGTCTATCTCTCTTTCCCACCCTCTGTTATTAATCCTTTCTAACTTTTGCTGTCTCTCTGTCACTGTATTTTGTCTCTTGTTATGTGTTTTAAATGTATAAAAAATTTGCCTTATGTTGCATGCTAGCATGTATGGAAATCTTTGAGTAAAATACTAGGCGATTAAGAATGGATCAGGTATGTAAGATAGTTGTGTTCTGAGTGTTCCTAAACAAAGTAATGCCTTTTGTTGTTGTCGCTATGCTTGTATGATTGTTTTATGTTTAAAAAATTAGTTTTTTGTTGGAAGTGTATCAGTTATTATTATTTTGCATACAAACCACATGTTATTTACTAACGCCAAACACATTTGATTAATTTGTTACTTTTTATTTTTGTGTCATGTTCATTATTTTAGTGTATTTTAACAATGAAATGTGTACATCTTATTTTGATTTTGCCCCATCCCTATTTTTTTGTACCTCTTTATCTATGCATTGATTTTCACTAATTTTGAAAACACTTTGATATTTATTAGTTGTTCATTTTTTATGTAATTTAAGCACATATAAAAAATTATTTCTACAGAATGAGAACAAACTAAGCACACACACAAAAAAAAAAAGAACTTATTGATAAGATAAAATATGTAAGATTTGACTCTGCTTATTTAAATATAGAATTGTTTCTTAAAAAATTGGTATATTTAACATTTCGAAAAAACATCGAAAGTGTTGCTCATTTCAATAGATACTGCAATAATAGCAATTTTTTTAATTTTAGTAATAAAACATATGACGTTTTTGTAAGCAGTCTTCTCTGATATTCCTTTTAATTGTAAAAGTTTCTTTAAATATCTACTGCTCTTTCTTTCCATGTGCACTACATTCATTATACAGGAATTTATATATATATATTTCTTATATCTGATTTATTTCACATTAAATCTGATATAATTTTCATGCAATAGATAGAATGTTAATAACATTTTACGTTATGTTAAATAGTCATAGATTCTTTTTTACTTGACTTTATATATGTAACATTTCTTAGAAAATTATAAATAAATATCTTCTGTTAAAATAATGAAAAATATAACAATAAAAATATATGCTAATTTAATTTAAAAATACAGATTTTACATTGAAAATAGTTTTAAATGTGATTTATGTACTAAAATAAAATTAAAATATATAAATTTTGTTTGTATATAATCTGAGTAATTTTTTTCTCTTAAAATATTTGATAGCATATCTATAGTCTCAGTTTAGCTCCAATATCATGTTTCTAATTAATTCAATTAATTAAAATTTTTAGTGGATTAATAATTTTAATTTTTCAATAAATAATTAAATTAAATTAGTTTATACATCCAAATGTTATCAATTAGAATTTTTCAAATTCATTTGTTTCAAAAATCATATTTAAGTCATTATACTAGTATTAATATGTGTATCTTATAATTTAACTGGCTGATATAAATTCTAATGTTAGAAAATATATTTTTTACATTTATAAATTATGATAGAAAAATTATCTGTTTTCAGGAATCAAAGACTAGGCTTTTAAGTGCTGTTTGTCTACTGAACAATAACTATGATTCACCTCGTACCATTGCTAATGGCAATACTGGTTCCCTATCACCTAAAAGTAGACGTGCTTCCTTACCTGTTGGACCACTTGCACATGCTTCTACTAATGCCAATGCACAGCTCAGTAATGTTAGAGCATATGGTAGTATTAATGAAAAGCATGTAGTGAATAATGAGAGAAAAGACAGGTAAGATGCTTAACCATTGTTTAAGACATTTCTTTGTTAAATTGTATCTGTATATTATAAGCTTTCTAATTCCAATGGTAATAATCATTTCCCTGATGAAAAGTTTGTAACATCTTCTAATTGACATGAATGTGAACATCTGCAATATAAGTCGTAAACATAGCTTTTACAAGTCACATATTTATTTGATCATTTTCTGCTTTTTTTTAAAAATTGCTATTATTTTAACAATTTTTAGGATTTTTGAATATACAGTTGACTGTCGCTAATTCAAACCTTCGATAATAGAAACCTCTCGCTAATTCAAAGTATATGCTCAGCCCTTAGAATAACTCTTGATATTTTAAACTAAAACAATACTTTTTGGTGCGCTCAATATTTCGAAGTAAAATCTGTGGCTGGTAAGACTACAACACGCAATAATTTGTGACGTTATTTTATAAAACTCTTGACAGTTCGAATACTTACTATCTAAAGTCCTGTAGCAAATAGGTTGGAGCTTACATGTTTTGTGTTGTATTGTCTTGCCTGTAACATAGCCCCTTTGATGACCATCGGTTTGCTACCCCTTTGTGTTTCTCGGTCCTCAAGTGAAAAGCCTGGCTGTTCTGGCCACACCTGTTGTCAGACGTCCATATCTTTTGTTTAACACATGGCCTTGTGTTAAAAAAGGATGGTCCGCTATTGTGAAGAGATGCGTAGGATTGTGCTTTTTGCATCGGACTGACATAGCGATTTATGGCTCATCTGTGCAACTTATAGCATGTGGCACCAAATAGGGCATAAGCCGAACTGGACCCTGCCTTGAAGAACCAATGGTGTTGGGGACAGTGTTTGAGGGAAACAGGTGCAAAACGATTTTATTTCCAAAGAAGAATGGAAGAGGTTTGGTGGGATGTAAAAAAGTCCTGTTCGAGAAATAATACATAAATGTATTATTTTTTTTTTAAAAAAAATACTGGATCTTTCACTTTGGTATGATATTTATACTGTATAATATATACTTTTAAGTAATTTTATACATATGCACAATTGTTGTTTTATTACATAGTTTAAAATTTAAATGTGTTAGAAAAAAATTTCTCTTTTTGTGTTTTTACCTTCTTGATAATTTGAAGTTTTTCATCTGTCTCTCCAACATCGAATTAATGATAGTCGACTGTATATATCAACTACAATTATTTTTGTTCTTCCCATGCAACACAAGCATCTCATAAATATTTTCTATATCTGCAAGAGACCAATTTTTGAAGACCATTGCACTTTTAGCAAGCAAAATGAACATCTTCATAAGAAAAGTGTTTGATTGATTGTTAGCATTTATAGTCGAAATAAAAACTATAATTAAATTTATTAGTTTAATCATGATATCGATTATTTGTAATAGTTTTTCAGTTTGTCTAGACCAGTGATACTCAACCCGCGGCCCGGTGGTCTTTTCTGAGAGGCCCATTGCACTAAAAAATTCATTTATTTAAGAACAATGTACTAAGAATTAAGTGGGAAATTCTATCAATGAAAGAATTAAATCTATCAATTTGCCTTTTTTGATAGTAAAATGTAAAGAGAGGTTTGGTCACAGATGAAAGGAAATAGAAATTACCCGTAATTCAGAAAAAAATGCATAAAAGTAATTAAAGGGTTAATAAAGTATTAAAATAAAAGCCAGAAATGAAAGATTTAATATTTAGATCAATTTTGTGGATAGTCCAAATGCTACTTAGGCCCTATAGTATTTTTTCCATATTATACTCATGTTGCGGCCCTCGTGAAATACCTGTCATATGTATGTGGCTCGGCGGAAAAAAAAGTCAAGTATCCCTGGTCTAGACTGTGTGCATTAAAAAAAGTAATATTACATGTTATATTTTTTAAAATTTTCCTTTCTGAAATATGATGTATAACTTCTTGCCTACTTATTGATCCATTTAAGTTTAATTCTGTTTCAGTTTTTAAATTTCATTGAATACTATAAAGTAACACAGAAGCCAATCTGAAATGTGCAACTCAACATGTTGCCTATGTTTGATAATTAGTTGGTTTTAAAAAATATCGAACTTAAATTATTCCCTCCCCCAATTTACATTTAAAACAGTAATTGTTAATGTTAAATTTATTTTTATTCTTCCAATGTTTATCATATTCAGGCAAGTTCTTTATAGATGTATACATTATAAAGCTTTATTTTTAATTACAGTAATGCAAAATATTTACATGAAAGTCATTTGACAAGAACGGAATCTGAGGATTCAACCAATAGTAAACCAGAAGCTGACTGTCCTTTTCAAGAACAATCAGAAGCAATGTTTGAGGATAACTCTCCTCATAAAGACAGTAGGTGCGGATTAAAGTATTAAGTCGAGTGTTTATAAAATTTTCAAATTGATTATATTTATTAATAACAAAAAAGTTATAACAATATCAGTATTCTCAATTTAAAATTTTTGACATATTTTTGTTTGTAAATTCTTTTTTGTGACTTTTAAGGCTGTGTTTGCCAAATGTACGAGAGCCTAAACTAAATGCAGAGCACATTTTCATATTGGAAATTATCTCTTAACAAAAATTTGCAACGTTATAATGTCTACATCTGTTTCTAATCTAGCATTTTTAAAGTTTCAAAATATTCCACAGATTATTAATTTTTCTGTTAACATCTAAAGGGATAACTCATTTAGTATTATGGTATAGGAGAAAACATGTGAAACACCTTAAAGAGAAAAAGTGAATAAATTCGAATATAAATGAGTACTATATTAAAATGTGCTGCCCTTTATAGGATATCAAGGCAGAATATAATATTATTGTTAGAGTACCTTTATATCTGAAAAATATTCTAAATTTTCAGGTCTTATTCTTTAAAATAAAGTGAAGACAGCCTTAAACACCTTTATATGTTGCTTAGTATGAAAAGAATTTGTAATTTTGTCACAGAAAATTATTAATTATTGCTATTGAAATTTCAAAATAACATGAAATTTTTTAAAGGAAACACATTTTTAAAACAACACAAATTATTCTGTAAATTTTAAAATGAATTGACATATTATATGGAACTTTTTTTTTTAACTATAATAGAAAACTAAATGCTAAAAATTTACAATTACTACACTCATAGAATTCAGTATACACACAAAATGTAATCATAAGATTTAGAAGGGTACCTTCTGCACATGCATTAATTAGTTCCATTGAAACATTTATATCATCAGTTATTGCAGTGCAATTTTATTTATTTTTTTTAATCGTATTAAAATACAGCAATAAGAATAACTAATACTGAAACGTTTTTGAAAGTATTCTACTTTTACAGTGAATTAAACTTTCCAAAATCACTATCTTCAGACATGGACAAAGAAAGCAAATCAAAAATTGCTCATTCTTTGCAAGAATCTACCTGTGATAATGAGTTAGAGGCTGACATCTGCTTACTTCCAGACATAATTGTACCAGTGAAATCTAAACCTTTGTAAGTCCTTACCTTTTTATGTATGTTGTGTGTTTTAACCTATTCACTCACCAAATTTTGTGTTTTGTTCTCTAAAAAGTACCTTGTAATTTAGTTCATTACAATATATGTTTTACTTCTTTGGTCCTTTGTTTTTTAAAAAGTGTTTAATTTTACTTTGCTAAAAAAAAAAAAAAAAAAAATAGTTCCATGCGTAAAATATCATTTAGAAAACAATTTTATTCATAAAATAATTATCACTGACAGCGAATGAAAAATGTTCTCTTTCTTAATATTATGTTTAGAACTGTCATCAGTTTTCGTAATCTGGTTTCCTTATAGGTAGTGTTTATCTGTGTTCTCTACAACCAACATTTTTCTCTGTCAAAAGTAATTTTTAGGCTGTTTCCTCAAAAAGTTTTTAACATTAAATATTTACATAAATTACATTTATATAAAAAATTTGTTTAAAACAATAAAAAAAGTGCTAAAAGATTAAAGGCTTACATTTGAAATAATAGATATGTTGTGTGAATATTTATAACAAATGAAAAAGCATTTTTATGTATATATTGATTTCATATATATATTGCCATATTTACTCGATTCTAAGCCGCACCCCCAATTTTCTACACATTTTTAGAAAAAAATGCATAAAAGATTCATCGGTATCCGATACTTAAGAAATTTTGAATGAGATATTATAAGTTTATATAATAAATTTATTTTATCAATATTAAAAAGTTTCAAGTACATACATGAACCTATAATTACTATAAATGCCAGTCTGTTTCGAAAATGATTCATCACAGCTGACTTCGGGAATTGGTGCCATTTTCCCACACAATGTTATCTTTTGTGCCATTCAATAAATTTGTTATGCAACATTTTTTTTTAAACAATTGCTTGTAAATGTTCAACAGTCTTTTATAAAAGTTATATCTTTTTGTTCACACTATCAACATAAATTTGTTTCATGCATGCCAGCTGCTGTTTTTTTTTTGCTGTATAAAAAGTTGCCTCCTTTTTCAATAATGAACTCCTCTTGATGTTATTGCTGATATCTTTGAGGTTTAGGTGATTAAAAGAAAGGGCATATACAAAATAATTTCCTATATACTAGCAGATGATGTTTACGATAGACTTAGTACTGAAAATAAACTTTTGAATGGAATAAGTCATCAATGCAAGTGGCCAGAATGGATGGTTACATTTTTCCTTTTGTGGAACTCAATTTTCTTACTTCAATGCTAAACTGCACCCTATTTTCAGTAGCATTACACTGGAAAAATAGTGCACTTAAATTCGAGTAAATACAGTACATAAGGATTGATCATCCAAGTTTTTGATCTTGGTTTGCAAGCATTTGATACGATCTAATCGTTAATATTATGGTTAACTAAATTGTGTGTAGATAAATATATATATTTTCAGGTATTTAGTATCTGGATGTGTGTAATTATAAAACTTTTTCTGTATAATCTTCCATTATCAAAAAACTTTAGATGTAACATTTATTTCGTGAAATATACACCATTTCCTTTTATTTAGCTTTTTGATTTATATTATTTTCAGGTAGATTTTCCTTTCTATGAGTGACTATTTGCATAATATTTTAGTCTTTTATTCTTAAATAGTTAATCCCAATGTGTTAAATTCTTAAGTCATCATCTCTTTAAAGGACAAGCAAAATTAAGAGAGAGAGAGAGAGATTTGGACTTAAATTTGAAACTCTTAATTGGAGAGTGTATTAGCATTACATACATTGCAACCAATTAATAGTAACTATGAAGAAAGTCCAAATTGAGAAATTTTTCATGGTGTATTAAACTGTTACCATTGAATAATAGGTTTGAATAAATTTACTATCTAAATTTTGGTTTGTGTTCAACTATTTTATTCATTTTGATTCAAATTTAGTAATATATGAAATATTACTTTCAAAATAAACATCTTAACTTGAAATTTTTTAAATCATTTAAAATATTGTTTGTAACCAACTATGAAAGTTGATGAATTTCATTTATATAGATATGTATTGAACTTGATCCAGAAAGCTTCTGCTCGAAGAATTTGGCAATGGGACAATGCAACGCTTCTCATGCATGCACGCTATGCACTCAGTGCATTATTAGCTACAGCAGCAATGTTGACATTGGTTCTGACATTTGTTCCAAACCCTATTACAGCTCACGTAATGAATGACTCAAACAAATTGCTTCATAAGCAAGATTGAATCTAAATACTTTGGTTGTGTGCACAAGCCTTTCACTTATAAATTATCACAAATGATTCTTGCATTTAGAATGTTAGATTTATTGTGTCTTTTGAATATCTCTGTGTGTAAATGTTATGATGCTAAAAATATAGTGTATCAAATAACTTGTTCTAAAAAAGGGATTTCTTAAATTTCTCACCATTTTGTAAATATTTTTTCAAATTGATACCAATAAAGACACATTAAATTTACTTTTTAAAAAAGATTGTTTGACATATAACATTATAATTCAAATGCATACATTTTTTTGTAATATAATTTAGCAAAATTTATATCTGAATAGTAGTTTAAGTGCTTGTTGTGTTTTTGTTGATTTAATCAATGATTGTTTATTTGTGTAGAAATGATCATTCCAATTCTTGTATTTTTTTATGTTAGTGCCAAATAAAACTTATCAATCAAATAAGGAAAAAAAAAATCTTTAATTAGTATTTTATCTGAATAAAACTGCTGACATTAAAATCCATAACATTACTCCATAATTGTATTTTAGGAGTTAATAAATGTACAAAGGTTGGAACTTAAATAGTGGTAACACTTCCGTTACAGATGCTATGCAATGGAATCAAATATAGCTTCACAAACATGCCAAGAGCAGACTTGTAATAGGCGGTAAAATGTATCAACAGAGTACTGCACCGTGGTGTTATCTAGGTCTTCAAAGGGCTTCTGATAATCTGCATTCCATTGCAAAACAGTGGCAAGTTGGTAAAAGCACTAGGAATGCCAAAATGTGGCACACATGGATTGAACAGGTAATCCCAATGTCAATGTATAACAAGTTTGAACTGGCCCAATACACAGGATTAGCAATTTGTTTTACATTTCAAAGTCTTGTGTGATGGCTACACTATGACACTCTTGATACCCACGTGGCACACTACAAGGTTTTTTTACACTGGATGAAACAGGCTACAATTGAAAGAATTAAGAATACTAGCTATGTGAAAATTTAAGATAATTCTTGTGTACAACTGTGCTGTATTGTCCAAATGTATTCTGTAAACCGCAGACTGTTAAACTGCAGTATTATTTGTTCTTTTTTGGAACACGATCAAAAAAAAAGAGGTGACACTTTCTCTCGAACCCAAACATGATTTAGCAGGACAAGGTTTATAGGACCATGGATTTAAGTTCCAACCCTCGTATAAAATACATCAACATTAGGTTTAAAAGACAAATTTAGCTAACACGTCATTAAATGCCAAATAGGAATCAACTTTAAAAAAACGTATTTTTAAACACTGCATAAAATAAATTTTTCATTCTATTACATTTGCTGCAAGCTTTGAAATAGAAATTTGAAAAATAAAATCACACAGTATCACAACAAAGATTGAAACACTATATACATACATAAAATATCACACAAATCTATATACTCATTTTCATTTAAGTTTTTCAAACTAGAACACATGTATTCAAAAAATTCAATCCTAAAGATTCTTCTCTCCATTTTCTAATTGCTTTTTTATGCAATTAAGAAGATTTAAAATTTGCTTAATATTAACTTTAAAAACTGCAATAAAAAAAATATTCAATTTTTAACCTTTTTTTTAATTAAATGGTTTCAGTAACATAGAGGAAGGTACAACAAGTTTTCTAGAATTTATATTTCTAACTATAACCCAGTCTGGAAGCTATGACTTGTAATTACAAGTTATGCATGTACTGTTTAAATAGGCAGATATTTTTATATGGCAGTTTCTTAATATTTTTACAAACATTTTCTATTTAAAGTTGCAAATTCAACTATATTAATTTTATAGTATTCTTCTAATCTTGTCTAGAATACTTAGTTTGTTTAATACTTAGATTCAAATGTACAACAAAAACATAAAAGAAAATGAGAAACATTTGCTGTAGTTACACTAAGTTACATTGCTTATTATTTCAAGAAATCCAGAATTTGAAATTGAATGTTTTATACTTACATCACAATGTAAAACAAATTTGGAAGTTTTCAGTTATACTTACCGATATTTCAATTCAGAAATTAAACAGATACTTCACAAATTTTATGATTATGAAAAATAATTAGATGAGGCTTATGCATCTTGACAAATTCTTCACTGATTCTTAAAAAATCACATTAAAATATTTTATTAAATTGTTATGCAATTTAATTATCAGAATCAGAAAAATATTAAAAAAAAAAATTAATGTCACATTACAGTTAGTTAAATGAAAATCAGTTTTATCACATAATGCTGAAATTTTGATACAGCAATACACTCGTAAAAATTAGTACATTTAAAAAAAAAAACTCAGGATAATGAAACATAAATATGAAAAAATCAAATTTTTAAAGGTGAAAATTATATACATACATATCATCGATTAGAATTGTACAACTTTAGGAACAAATACACATGGCACACCTAACAAGCAATTCAAAATTACTTGACATTAAAAACATTTGAACAATTTTATGCACTAAAAAAAAAATTTGAAGTATGGAAGTACCACTTGTTAAAACAAATCTGCTTTGCTTCTAATGTATATATATATATGAATGCTTTACTAAATAAAAGTAAAAAATTCTTTAATCAACGGGGACATATAAACCATTTCAAAATAAGTTGAGATTTTAAAGTCAATGCAAGGGTATGTTTGGTTAACAAGGTATGTTTGCTTAATTTTTATGATTCATTTATTGTAATACAAACCTGAAAATTCTAATCTGGAATGTAAGTTATCTCGTAAAAGTATAAATAACTTCCAACAAAATAAGGCACATTTTTAATATATACATATACAAGTGTAAACAATGCTTCTGAATAAAATAATGCAGAATATATTCACAAGTAGTTATTAAAATAAGTGCTTATACATTTCTGAAGTTAATTAAAAATTTTGAACACTTGAACTGCGATTCACTTTGCCTCCAATCAGCCTTCTAAGACGGTCTTCTTTGTGTTGACAAGCTATTTCCAGTTGCCTATAAAATTAATTAATATATTTTCTCAAATATTACTTGCATTAAAACAAATTTTAAGCAACAGTTTTCACAAAAAATTATAATTATCATAAATTAGCTAAATGTAATGATAATAAAAGATACAAGAGATAAAATAAATTTTTGTGAATAGTTCATTCAACATTTAAAAATATTTGACCATTTAAATTGCAATATATAAAAAAAAAAATTGTTTTCATAACAGTTTTTATAACATTAAGATTTAAATAAAGGAAAATAAAACCAATAGAAAAATTGGCATTACTTGGAAAGCAACTCGTTTTTGTGTTTTTCAAGATTCAATTCATTGTTTAATTGCTCTTTAGTTTTACAAGCATAAGGAACCAAAATGTGATTTTTTGTTAAAGCTGCACTTGTAGGACGTTGTTCAGGATCAGGATGTATCATTTTCTAAAAAAAATACAAAAAGTAAGATAAATATTTAAAATATACACAAAATGTAAAATATACACAAAATGAAAAAATATACTGCGTTAAAATTCATCTATCAGAAAACTACAATCAATATTTGGAAGGGTACAAAGTAATAAATAATTCTCTAGAACACAAACTAAATTCCTTCAAAGTATCTTTAAAATTATCCTAATTACTATCCATATTATTTTGGCATTGTTCAGAAAGTTTTAAGATTTTTAAAAAATTTTCTGAGTTATAATTTAAATAGTTTTTCCATGTACTGAACAGATACCATCACATTCATTTTAGATTAAAAATGTTAGAAATTCATAGTTTTTACAAAAGGAATATATTTCTTGTCAAATGAACAGCTACCATATAGCTATTATTTTAGCTTCCAATAAATTGTTGTGCCTGATCTCATTTCAAATTAAAGTAGTACAGGTGCATATGTTAAAACCTGAGAGAAGTGTTCTATATGCTAACACTGTTCAGTTAATCCACTGATACATAAACTGTGTATCTGATCTTTGTAAAACATTCTATAGAATATATTTCTAATATTTGAATTATTCAGTATTTGAATCACTGTAAAGGGGAAAAAAAGTTTATTGTTGCATTAAACTTTGAGGAAAAATATAAAAATTGAATTTCTTAAGAGTGTTCAAAATCTCTAAGTAGTTATAATACACATACTTATGTGCAAATATTATTAACTCAGTGGTGCACACACAACAGCCTCCATGAGGGCCAAGGCCTACTGTGCCCTGATCAGTATACGTGACCTTGGGCCCTGAGGTGCATGAGCAGATGTTCTGCTCAGGTGATCAGTCTGATGTACAAATATTATTATATACTAAATATAAATAAGAAGAACATACCTTCAATAGATCATTCAGTTCTTTGGAGTAATATGAAAGGTAAGGTAAGGCTTCTCTAATGGAGTGCCAGTCATTACCATTTTTTGGTAAAGGTCCTCCTCCACACTATAAAAATTAATTCAAAAATAAGACATGAAATATTTTGATAGATAATAATTCTTTTCCAATATTTTAAAAGCTTTATATTTAACTATGTAAATGTGAATTTCTAACTTTATAGGTGAATGGGGCATTCAAATTTTTGTCAAATTTTTTGAGTCAATAAAATCAACTGTTCCATTAGCATGAATCATTGAGTATTCTTGTGGACAACTCAACTCATCTTACATTTGTCACTCTAATTTTCAATTATTGAATTTTATGTTGTCAGTACCATTTTTAACTTGTGTTCTTAATATTGTCTGAGTACCATGGACTTTTATCCTCATTTTTGAATCTGTGACCATATTAAGTTTTTGTATAAATTGTTTTCACCAAAGTATCACATTTTAGTTGAACTGTTCACTAAATCTTAGGAAAAGTAAATTACACATATTTTAAATGTTCTCAAGCAACTCAACTATTCTAATTCCTAAGTTTCTTAGATTTTATTTTTAAATTGCTTTTGGAATAAAATTCAGTACATGATCAGAAGGTAAGGAAACTTCCTGGAATTATATAAACATTCCTGTTTTGTTTACTGGAACATAGATAGCAGTTTGATATAAGCAACCAAAATTTCATGAAAGTTCAAAATCCATCTAAAGTCATTTGAAATGCAGGAAATTACTACACATTAAATTTTTGTCTCAAAATCTTCATATGACAAACTTTGAAATTGAAATTTAGTATCAAGCATATGTTGCTCAAACTACATGCTTGTGTTCCAAAACTATAGTTCTCATTGTAAATGTAAATCTTACAAAATTGGGATCTTGTATACAACTTAGTGTTTTTCTGTGATAAAATTTATAAGAAACAAAAATATAGTACAAAAATTACCAAATTATGAATGATTGCAATTTTACATTCCCTGACATTTTGTATACAAGATTTACTCACTACTTCATATATAGTTAACCCTAAAGCAAAAATATCTGCTTTAGGGAGATGTCTGTAGTCATCTTGTAAAAGTTCACCAGGCATGTATCTGCAGTCACCTTCTTCCACTTCAGGATTAGATACAGATGTAACATGACCTAGATCCCCTTTTGAAGAAAAAGAATTAACAGAATCATTAGTTAAAATTTACAAATGAAATGCAAATTTTACATAAAAAACTTTGTTGGCAGTTAAATGTGAAATAAAAAAGAAAAAATGCATAAAAATGCTTTCATACAAAACATATGAAGCAAATAATTCAAGTTTTTCTTTGTAGAAACTGATTTTTATACAACCTTTTATAATTCAGCAGGAAGTTGTATGAGTATTTAATCTGACTTTATCGACAAAAAATAATAAACAGGGTATCTTTGATTTGAAAAAAAAAAAAAAAAATCTCAAAATTAAAATAAAGCAATAAATGCATACAGATTCTCTAAAATTCCTCTGTTTCCTTTTTAGATCTAAACTAACTGTTGTATTCAACACTAACTGAATCAGGCTATGAAAAGTTGTGTTAAGAAACTAAGGTTATGTGAAATTTAACTGCCAGTTAAAACTTCATTACACCACTTCTTAACTCATTACTCAACTGCGAGTTTGCAACCTAGTTGGTCAAAACAAACCCTGTGACTTCACAAGAGCAGTTAAATTCAACCCAGCTTTGAGCCCAGTCAAAATTTCCAAACCCAACCTGCAATGGTGAAATTAACTTTCGCATAACCTCGATTTTCTTCTTTTGACTCTCGATCCAGTTAATTATTAAAATACCTAAATATAGTTCATGATAAA
>BMAV01022042.1:160779-171563 GCA_019973955.1 Trichonephila inaurata madagascariensis
TTTATGCATTTTCTTTTCTTCTACACACCACATAACTAAGTGTGCCTGAATGAAAACTGTGGCACTAGGAAGTGAATTGCGTAACATTTTCTCAGCAGTTAAGAGATGAATGAAAGTTCTCCATAAAACTATTTGTATTGTAAAAACCTAAATATGAAGAAAGTTACAACTGATTTGCACTTATGAATATATTCTAATTATAAATTACCAACCATTTTTTTTTTTTAAAAAAACTTTGAATTTATATAAATGCTTTAATTTATGTGGTTGCTTTTAAAATAATTTTTTACTTAAATTTTAAGAAAACAGCAGTAAGTTCAAAGTATAAAATGGCCAAATCCCCATAATTATTTTAATTCCAAAATAAAGGAAAAATGTTTGTTTTAAAACAATGAATAAATTTGCACAAAAAAAAGTTATATGCATAAAAAAAAAAGGAAAAACAAAGAATATCTCCCCAACACATAAAACTCTGCTTTATAACTCCAATACTCACTGCAATTAACATAATAATTATATAACTGTTTTAGACTAATGCAACGAAGAGTAAAATTTTAAGACAAACATTCTACACCACTTTTAAAAAATTCAAACAAATTAGAACTTTGATACAAATATATAGTGTTTACAGATTTCTAAAAGATATGCAATAATCAACATTCTCCCCTCCAAAAATAGCTCTATATACAAAATATGCATTAAGTGATCCTACTGAATTGCGATTGTTCACTGTACTGCCTCTTTCTACTGAAACTTGATGTTTCAGCTATTATTCCCTTTACACACACACTTTATTGATAGCTCAGTATAAATGCATTTATTACGTTTAACTTAAGATAAAACTGTAACACATCAGACTTTATTTTTTATGTATATAGAATTTGAACATTTAAAAAATATTTTAGAATGTGTTTATTCATACAGAAATTTGACACATTTTAGATGCGAAAAAAACTCACCTGGTTTAATATCCATGTGAGCTAAATTCAAGGAATGTATGTAGCGTAAACCAAGTGCAATTTGTAAAAGTATATGCTTCACCTCGGTTTCAGAAAACCGTTTCTTTTGCTGGGCTTTGTTTTCAATTGCTTGGGCCAAACTTCCACCTGATATATGGGAATAGAAAATTATTATAATCAAAAATAATATAGCATGTGACAAATATCAACATGTCAAAGTTATAAATTAAAATTAGTTGATAAAAACATGCATAAAACATCCTCTTTGACAAAATTAACGATGACAAATCTTTATCGACAAATTTTTACATGATAATTATTCAAAATATGTATATCAGGGGTAGGCAGCTATTTTCACTCAAAGGCTACTTTGCGAAAGTGGAGGATACTAAAGGGTCGTACCTTTTTAAAATGATCATATCTATTAGTTAACTTTGTATCTCAGAACAGGTATCAATTGTACCATAAAAAATTAATAAATTCAAGTTAAATAAAATAGTGGCAGTTCCATTCAATTTACTGTGCTAATTTCATAAGATTTATAGCTGCAAGCCCATTTAATTTTAGAATCAGTTTAATGAGACAAATATGTACCCTATCACACTTTTCTAGAATATTTTTTCTAAAATCAAGAATGAGATTTATTTTGTTGAAATTCTCACCACAGCCTGCAAGTTAATGACAGCCAACTTGCATTTACATTGACTCTTGTTGATTTTCATACAAAAAGAATACACTCACAATATACTGAATCACTCACAAATATATGTTGACCAAATATAGAGAACACTTTTTGCCTATTCGATTTTCTGATTGTCTTGGCAGGCAAAAACAAAACTCTCAGTGGATCGCTATTTGCCCATCCCTGATATAAATAAAGAAGAAAAGAGACTCTGCAGCTTCGGAGAGAGTCCTTCATGACATTTCGGATTCCATAACCACACTTTGTCGCCTTCATGGAAGTAGTGTCTGGTTGCTCTTGCGTCGTATCGAGTCTTCATCTTCACGGAAGCCATGCCAATTCTATCTCTGGCCAGTCGATGCATTTCCTCCATCCGTGCCTGGAGTTTCTCGACATATTCCTCAGGCACCAAGGGAGCATCTGGTGGCCGGCTGAACAGAAGATTTGCAGGCAATCGAAGATCACGTCCAAAGAGCATTTGGGATGGGGAATAGCCAGTGGTCTTGTGGACAGCACTCCTGTAGGAAGGCAGAAACAGAGACAGTTTCTTGTCCCAGTCCTGTTGATTACTGGATTCCAGGAGACACAGAGGCTGTTCAGGATGGTCCGATTGAACCTCTCTACCATGCCGCCAGACCGAGGATGTAAAGCTGTTGTCCTGGTTTTGTCGATGGCGAGTATTTTACACAATCTCTTGCAAAATGCATAATCGAAGTTTCTCCCTTGATCGGAGTGCAGTTGTAGAAGCCTCTTGGTCAGAAATAGGATAGGCTTCAGGCCATTGAGTAAAGTAGTTCATGACAACCAGGGTGTTATTGTTGCCATCTGATGATCTCGGAAGTGGGCCAAGGATGTTAAAAGCTATTCATTCAAAAGGCGCTCCCACATTATACAGCTGCAGTCTTCCTCTAGTGCATTTTCTGGGACCTTTGCATATAGGACAGGGATCACAAATGCAACACCACTTTTCCACGTCACTCCGCACATTATCCCAGTAGAAGTGTTCACGAACTTTTTGTAAGGTCTTCACAAAGCCAAAATATCTTCCAGTTGTACTGCCACAGAGTTCATTAAGGACTGTTAATACTCGTCTTTGGGAGCATTTATTGCCCTCTGAAAGCTTTTCCATCATCAGACTCCCATTTTCAATATAAGACACCATTTCTCAGATGGAGAGAGTCCCAAAGAGCCCAGTAACGCTTTGTTGTAGGATGGAAAGGAGCAATGTCTTGCCATCTGGGCTTTTCATCAGATGACTCTTTAAATTCTATGATTGGTTTTATTTTGGGATCAGCCAGTTGATCTTTTCAGACATTCTCATCATTCCATGCCGTCCAATTCTGATGTTGATGGCGTTGTAACTTGGTGGACTACTTTATTTTTTATGTCAAATTTCTTTTCAACTCCTGAGCAGTATTTGCAGCTCTCAGGACAGGGTCTTCTTGAAAGGGTGTCTGCATTTCCATGTGCTGATCCTTTTTTGTGGCAAATTTCCACATCATACTCCTGTAGTCTCTGTATCTACCTAGCTATTTGGCCTTCTGGATTTTTAAAATTCAGTAGCCAGATCAATGAGGCATGATCTGTTTGCAGAGGAACCTTCGATCATAGAGGTAAGGATGGAAGTGCTTCACAGCTTTTACAATAGCAAGCAGTTCCTTCCTGGTCACACAACAGTTTCTTTCTGGTTTGGATAGACACTTACTAAAATAGGCAATGACATGCTCCTGACCATCTATTTCTTGGGACAACACAGCTCCGATGCTCTTATGACTTGCATTTGTATCCAGAATTGTTTCCCAATTTCAGGATATGCCAGGACTGGAGCAGATGTTAGTGTGTCCTTAAGCTTGTTAAAGGCATTGTTATACTTGTCCGCCCAGACGAATTTCTGTTTTGCCTCGGTCAGCTTATGAAGTGGTCTGGCGATCGTTGAGAAATTTTTCACGAATTTCTAGTAATACATGCATTAGCCCAAGAAACTGGAGCTGGTGAACATCCGTCGGGCAGTTCCAGTCTTTCACAACCGAGATCTTATTCAAGTCTGTTCGAACACCTTCCGCCAAAATGATATGCCCGAAAAAGGTGACTTCATGCCGGGACAGGCGGCACTTGGATGGACTTTTCAGGTTAGCTTCCGTCAGCTTTTGCAGCACATGTCTGATATTGTTAAGATGTTCTTCAAATTAATGCCCCACGATGATAACGTCATCAAGATAAACTAGGCAGGCCTTGTACGAAAGTCGTCCGAGGACTGTTTCCATAAGCCGCTCGAATGTTGCAGGTGCATTGCACAAGCTGAAAGGCATAACCTTAAATTGCCTCAGTCCTTTGTCCTGTGATGAAGGCAATCTTCTCTTTATCCTCAGGGTGGACTTCTACCTGCCAATACCTGCTCTTGAGATCTAAGATAGAAAACCAGGTATTTCCGGCAAGTGTGTGAAGCGTGTCATTTATTCTTGGCAGAGGATAGCTGTCCTTCTTGGTGATGTCATTCAACTGATGATAGTCCACACAAAATTTGGTAGATCCATCTTTCTTCTTAACCAAAACAATGGGAGATGCCCAAGGACTTGATAACAGCTCAATAACATCCTTATCTTTCATGTCCTTGGCGAGATTTTGGACTTCTTGTTTAGCAAAAGGTAGTCATTGAGGATGCTGCTTAAAAGGAGGATGCTCTTCCATATCAATTTGGTGTTGTGTTAATCTAGTTCTTCCAAAGTCCTCAGATGTTCTTGAAAATAGGCTTTGGAATTCTGTAATCAGCTTTCCTGCAGCCCATCTCTGTTTCTTGTCTAAGTCAGTGCTTTTTAGTAAATCCTTGACTAGATCTTCTGAAGAAAGGTCTTGGGTATTGCACTTTCGATCTACACAAGTGACAGGAGCAAAAGCTGCAATTACCTTTCCTTCTTGGATACTCCTTGTCTTATTACTGATGTTAGCCACTTTCACCAGGATGACTGACTTCAAGAGGTCTACTACCGACAAAGCTATCAGTACTCCTGTTTTTGAACTGCATGGATCAGGATAGTCAATTAGGCCAAATCGGAATTTTCTGTTTTCTGCTACTAAACCGGGTATTATACATTCAGTTCTTGGTGATAATGACATGTTAGGTTTTGCTATAATTTTCTGGTTTGATTCAAATTGAGTTTGTAGACCAAAAAGAGTGATGTCTTCAAATTTTGAATGCATATTGTTATTTTCAGTTTGAAGTTATTGTTCTTCAGAAAATCCAGTCCAAGAATACAGGGATTGGTAATATCTGCTACACATGCCGTATGGCGATATTTCAAAACAGAGTGATGTTAGCTTTCCCATGTATACATTATCTTGTCACCCGTTACCGTTGGCAAAGAAACGCAGGGCGGCGTCCAGATAATTTTAACTTTTGAGTTTCGAGCCAATTCTCCGATTATAAACACATTGGCTTCAGTATCAACAACCATACGGCATGAGATGTTATTAATCTGACCTATCAAGTAGAGTCCATTGTCACCACTGTAATCTGAAGAACTTTATGATGGGGCTTTTCATTATCTGGCAACCTCTGCCCTGCGAGATGGCCATATACTAGTTTTCCTGTGTGGAAGAAGAGATGGTGTTCTCTTCCTTCCTTGCTCGGGGACAGTTTCTTCTCAAGAGTATCCTGTTCCACCATATCCCCAGCACTAGAAGGTTCTTGGTTCTGACGTTGAGCCATTAAAGCTTAGATTTCATCTCTCAATTTCTCAATGTCATTTTTCCATGGAGATTCAAAGGGCACATCTGCAATCTCATTCAAGCTCCTTGAATAGAATGGTGGCCTCTGTGATTGGCTTGAGTGACGGCCTCCAATTCTATGACATATAAAAGGGCAGATTTTAGATCTTGAACATCTGCCATTCTTATAGCCTTCTGGATTTCCCCATCCTTCAGTCTGTCCACAAAATACTGTAAAGAGATTATTTCTCGCATAGTTGTTGGAGAAAACCAAGTTGGCGAGCCTTTATATTCTGGCGGGATACTCCTGCAAACTTTGGTTTTTTGAAGTCTGGTTTTCATCAGCAGGCAAAGTGGTCTATTTGTGGAGTATTTCTGGCCAAACCAAAGATCCAGAGCATTATAGAGGGAGTTCAAGTTTAGTCGCTCTGTGTCGGGAAGAGTTTGCAGTACTTCAGCGGCTTCTCCTCTAATGGTTGCTGCTAGCTGACATGCTTTGACCCTTCAGTCCATTCATTGGCTTCAGAAATTATTGAAAATTGAGTCTTCTATACCTCCCAGTTGGTTTTTCAGCCTTAGGTGGACAGTTTCACTGACACTAGTGAGACAGTCAGAGGCACTGCAGAAGAAGGCACTGGTACTGGAGCAGCAGGGACAAACTTGCTTTCGTTCATCGCATTCCCCTAAGCTAGAAGTTTCTTTTCAAGATCTTCTACGCATTGTGAAATAAGGCTAAAATTTCCAGCCACTTCTTCAGATCTTTCTTCAACCTGCTCTTTAACCTTTTCTATTTTTTCCTCAATTTTCTTTTCCACTGCTCCAACTTTTTTATCCTCTTTCAATGCTATTTTCTTCTCCACACTGTTGATTCTCTCTTCAACACTATCAGTTTTCTTTTCTAAAGTATTCTTCAGATCTTCTCGACTCCTTTAACTCATTCTTTGTCTCTTCTTGGCTTCTCTGCATTTCTTGTTGGTCTTTACTAGTCTCTTCTTGGCCGTTTTTCAAGGCATTGAGGCCTTCCAACAAAGCCTTCAGTTACTCATCCATCGCTCTTGTTATTGGCATAAAATCCCAACTTCTGATGCCAAACTCTTATGTTGATTGGGGTTTGAGGATTTTATGCAAAACAGTCACAAAGAAAAATAACAGTTCTTTAAGAGCAATGCAATTTTGTTGTGTAAATTCTAATCCTTGAAATACAGGATTCAGCAGCAATATTCACAGAGTAAATTTCAGAAGGTCTTCACACCTTCAACAGCACTCAGACACAATTATCAGTGTCTAAAATACACATATGTAAAAGATTATTCACAAGCACAGCTGAGCTAATTGGTAATCACGGTCAAAACAAGTTTACTAATTGCTGGTTGAATCAAGACTGACTCTCGTTTCCGCGAGCATCTCTATTAATAGGCCCGGCAGAAACTTCCAGAAAAATCCTGATTGTGTCATAGAGCGTGAAATTAGTGGATTTCTCCAGAAGTTTTTAGAAGAATCCAGAGGGTCCTAAACTCGCCAACATGGTCGCTAATATCACCAAAGATAACAACTCGGTAGCTAAAAATTATGCCTACTTGGCTCAATCGCCAAGTTCTCATTGTATCAACACTATAACGTAAGGGACGGCATTGCTTGTGAATATTACCTTTTAACATAAAATAAATATAACAGAGTAATATAAATGCATTACACATCCAAATACAAATTATTTACACAAAATTTGCAACAATATATTTTCACAAGGCCGCCATTAAATTTATGTAAGAATATTTATAGAAAGTTTCTTTTTGAAAATCCGAATTAGTACTAATTTTATAAATACATTTCATTACTACAAAAATTTTAACTAAATTTTTAAATTATTTTAAGATTTCATTTTTTATTATTCAGTATTTTCTACATAAAAAGAAGTTATTAGAGCTTACTTATAGTTTACACATTAAAGATATTGTATCACCCTAAATGATAGAAAATTTTATAGGTGCAGAAGGAATTAAATGGACATGGCTCACAAAAAGTTTTAAATTGAGGCATGCTGATGCAGACTTAAAAGAGCTTTATGTTGCTGCCCGAGATAAAAACATATTTTAATCTAATTTTATAAAATTAAAACAGAAAATAATTTAATGTTTTGTACCATCTCATGTACGTTCAACAATGCATGAATTTGAGGCATTGAAATTATTCACATTAGAACATTTTAAGTTACTAAAGAACCTAGCTTTAGGAAGAAAAAAAACACACAAGTACTTTAAGATTATTATATTAGATGGAACTTTCCACAGCAAATATATGTTTGAAAATGGGAAGGGGGAGGGGAGAGCATATAAAAATATTTACAATATTTTTTTTATAAATGAATTTATTTCAAATGGACTTAATGCATACTGTTTTAAAATACTCAGGAACTGTTTTATAATTCATAAATCATTGAGTATGTTAAACAATGTTCAAACTTACCATTGCAGAATTCATTTTGGATAAGCATGTGGTCATCTTCAGCCCAGGCAGAATAATATCTTACAACATGCTCATGGTGTCCTAATACAGCATGAGCGTAAACTTCATTTAAAGCTGTTCGTCTGCACAAAAGAACAAAAATGTCAATAAAAAAACTTCCTAGTACACAAATCAAATAACATCTTTGTTGACAATTATTAAAACTTATTTTCCATTCTTTTTTTTTTTTTAAAAAGAGAATCCCTTGCCATGAATTGATGAATTGGTAACAGTTGTAAACAAGTATACCCTAACAACTCAAATTTAAAATTGCATATTATTCTTTTTACAACAATTTTTAAATTACTATATATAATCTCCCTTCACTTAATCATTTAATTAATTGTTAGTTCTGGGGGATATTTATAACAGTCTTCAATTAAACGTAAATAGAAAGTTCATTATAAGTATTAAAAAAGGCAGAGTACAGAGTTTATGTGACAAAAAGGCATGATTTTGTTTAAAAAGGCATAACACATCTAGACTGAGGGAGGAGAATTTACGTAATAAATATAACTATTTAAAAGCTAAATATTTTTTAATGCATTAACCACAAAACTTAATGTTGCAATTCCATAATAACTCATTCATATATGTGCTGCTGACAATAAACGACAAAGATGTGAAAAAGTCCACCTGAAATTAATACCATAAATATTATCTTTTCATTCAATGCAATTAATATGAAAATTTAACACATACTCATCGGAAGTTCCTTTCAGAGGTTTCCTCGATTTTTTAATTGCGTACACGCAACCATCCAATCTGTTAACACATTGATAAACGCTGCCAAACATTCCAGATCCAATCTCACATATTTCATGGAATTCATTTTCATACCGAGATAAATTCCTATCTCTGTCTCTTAAGTGCATGCGCTAAGAATAAAAGATACATGGTGTTTAAAGTACTATTCAATAAATAAAAATTCATAAATAAACCAATTTATTTGTTCATAATAAAAATATTAAGCACAAAAATGCATACCTTTGAAGGTTGAAATTCATTTTCAAATTCATTGTAACTTAATTTATCAGTAGACTCATTCAGTGAAGTCCTAAAAGAGAATAAAACAACTTTTGACATATTTTGCTCTGTAAATCAATAAGGAAAATTCAATTTTAATACAAATAATTCATAGGGGGGGAATTGAAGAATCTCATGCAAATTTATAATTCAAATGATCATCAGCTCAATTCTAGAAAAAAAAAACTAAGGATCAAACATATAAAATAAAACATTTCAATGATATTGAAGCTCAAACTAAAAAGTAAAAAATAATACATATGCAGTATGAGGAATTCTAAAAAGCAAACATAAAAAAAATTCATAAGGTTTTCAGAACCAAATTTCCTGATAATTCTTTCCATGACTTTGCTTATTACTATTTAATTTTAGAAGATTGAATGCAGGATCACTAATACAAACTTACCATCTCATAGACTTTGATCTTCTTCGAAGTAATCGAGCCCTATAACTTAGTTTTACTTTCATTGGAGTAAGTACTTCATTATTTGAAGAATAAGTTCTCATTTTGACTCAAGAAAAATTTATAATCTGAATTCGATATTTAAAATATAAAAACTATTGCACTATAGCAGCAAATAGTAGAGGTATTCCCAATAAAGAATATTCTTAGATGCAAGATTTTAATCCGACTAAATAGTTTGCCATGCAGTTAGGAAGAAGTTTTATAATCCGAGTCTTAAATAAAATTTAAAATCTTAATTCGATATTTAAAATAAAAAAAAAACTATTGCATTATAGCAGCCAATAGAGGAGGTATTTCAAATAAAGAATAATCTTAGATGCAAAATTTTACTCCGATTAAATAGTTTGCCATGCAGTTAGGAAGAAGTTTTAATATATCTTATTATATTAATAAGGAATTAAAAATAAAATAAAATATTTTACTTTGCAGAAGGATATTAAAAATACCAGTTTAATACGAGAAATTTTTTTAAAAATTTTAATTTTAGTTAGGAACTATTTTAATTCAAATATTCCAACAATGTTAAAAACTAGGAAATTTCCCTTTAAGTAGAAATTATTCTAAATTATCCAAAATACAAAACAAATACTACACAAATGGAATAAATGTATCACAGATTATTACAAAAACCATTTTCCACAACTTAGAAGAGTTAAAATCAACAGAACATGAAGAGATCAACTGTTCATCAAATCTCTCAGCCACAAACTCCACAACATTCTACTCATCAGGAAAAACCGAAACCAAAAACAGCTGGAGCCAGAACTTAACCGTTGATCCAAACAAAAACAAACTGAAACCGGATGGAAGGTGTGGGGAAGTCGCGAGAGAAGAATTAACATCCAGGAAAACCCAGCTGATTTTATTCCATTTTCTCCACCCAGCTCTTTTCAAAACTCCCGCCACCCAATGGCAGGAGCGCAAACGATCCTCCGAAACGTTCCAAAAAGCAAGGATCGCCTTTACCTAGCAGACTGAGGAAAGGAGGAAACCAGGTGAGATAAATATTACCCCTGGAAGAGTTTTCGGTAGTTCGTTACGTGAAAAAGACATCTGCTACATCAAAATCGCACGACTGAGATGGAGGGGGCAGAAAAATAGGGTTTGCCACGCGCCGAATATACAATCGATTCGGTAAGATTCCGTAAAGGAAAACTATTATTCTTTTTCATCCCCCCTTCCCCCTTTTCATGGTCTGGATGGGATGAAGATGATTCGAGAACGATCGTTTGGCTTTCACAGATGTGGAGCTTAAAAACTGAACGGAAGTCAAGCATATAGTAAATAATGTTTTTGGTGGTGGGTAAAAATAGAACTTATCAAAGAGGGAAATTTAAAATTTGTACCCATTTCCCGTTTCGCCTCCTGTCTCCTCACCTATTTAAACACGTAATAGAACTATTTGAATTTTAAACGGTATAAATTTTAAAGAAGGGGGGGGGGG